>PNEQ01010306.1:0-108028 GCA_003012365.1 Medauroidea extradentata | reverse complement strand
ACTTTCCCCTAGCCTCGTATGGCTATACCAAGTTGGGGGCGTGATCCCCCTTGACGGGGATAGCACTGGGGTGCTAAAACAAGAGAGTTGGGTTTACTGTCATATACTGAGAGTTTCCGTCAAGGGGGCACTTTCCTACCAATGGATGGCCGTTTTCTGGGTCCAAGGCACATATTGTATCCACTCGACGTCGCGGGGGCGGCGTCTAGGCGCCGCTACCTCGTCGCGCACGTGGGCGGGTGCGTTCCAATATGCACAAGCTCAGGCCGCCTCGGCCCGTTCCGTTTGGGGCTTGATGCGCACGACGGGCTCAGATCAGGGGAGGTCAGGTGCGACCCGCGTCAGTAATAGTGAACCATCATAGTGGTGAAAAATACAACACAATGATACAATACAGGGATAAATTAGCTTACAAATAATTAAAACAAAGCAGTCGAACTAGCATAAGATAATAAAACATAAGTTAGACAAAGGCAGGTGTAGGACCCTGAAAATATTCATTCCCATAGAAGGCTTTAATCTTCATGACTTGTCCTATATCTTTGTACTGTTGTGTATTGTTTTGAAAATATTTTACGAATGCAATAAAACAAACAGAAATATATGCGATGTTTAGTCTGCGTCGTGAAGAACGAAGAAAATTATATCAGTCGTAAGTCGTGCTAGAGGCATCAATATGCTAAAAAAATACCAAGTTTATTTTTAAAGTAAACACAATTTAATTACACAACACTGGCAAACTGTCATTGATATTAGTGTTGTCAATAGAAAACGGAACCAGGCCAAGAACCCGTAAATTTAGGAACATGGTTTATTTATATCTTTTTCATTACAATTTTGTTAGAGCACGATTGTTTTGGTTTTTATGTTAGATTCATAGAAAAGAGATAGTATGGTTAGATTAGTATCACATTACTCCTTAAATATGTGGAATGTTACTAACGAAGTGTTAAAAAATTGAAACTATTACCTGTATTATGTCTTTTGTGTCGAAGATAACGTTTGGTTGTGCGTGTGTAACATCAATAGGTATTATTGGTTATGTACATTATAAGCAGAAGTATGACAGAGATAAGCTCCACGAAGGTGTAGTGCGGGACATAGAACGGCAGCAGCGGAGGAAGATTGAAAATCTCTACATTTTACAACAGCAGATAGACTTAACGAAGAAACTGAAAGCAGACGATAAACCTGGCTAATTGTTTCGAGCTTGTAACTTTTGTGGTATTGGTATTAAAATATCATCTAATGTGAGTTGGAATTTGCAAGCTTTTAATTTAGTTGTTGGTGAATTTGAACATTAAAATTTCGTAACGTTCCTGGTTTTAGTGTTTGAATGTAGGGCTGAAATTATAAATCCTTGAATGAAGAAATTACTTTACTTTTTTTTTTTTTATTAATTTTTCTTTTTAGGGCCTATTTATTTTTATTCTAAATATTACCCCTAGATAAAAAAATGCCGTTCCTGAAATTACACTTACCATCCTAAATCTGGCAGTGGTCAGTTGTAGAAAATATTACACAGTATGCTTGACATGCAAGGTTATACCCTATTATGAAATATTAGGTTAACAGGTAATGTATATAAGTGCTCAGTGTAAATTTTTAATTATGTTTGCAAAGTTATTTATACACCAACATGTGATGATCAAAATGCATGTCAGTAAATAGATAATTTTTTTTCAAAATCACTAATACATTATTTGTGGCAACCAATTTGTCTATTATCAGATGAAAATTGAAAACAATTAGGCAAGATTACAATGGCAAAACACATTTTCTTAAAAAAATATATATTGTACCGGCACAGTGTTTTGCAACCAGTAATGATCTAATTTTGGAAAGTAATTCCTGTGTGTTTTAGTCTCTGTTGATAATCTTGTTAACAGGATTTAAAAGAATAATGCATAGCATACTAGACATATTTGTCCTCCAGAAATGTTATAGGGCGAGGAGAGATCTGCCAGGATAGATATTGTAAGATTGAAGAGGAAAGGCAGGCAGCTATATGCTAGGTGAAGATGAAATGGAATGCAAGGGACCAGTGAAACCATGAATGAGTTAGGAAGGGAGTTGGAAAGTAAGATCAAGCAGACAAGGAATATGTTATTCTAGAGTATGATGGAGGGAGGGAAGGGCAAGGAATGGCGAAAATTATTTGGTTATCTTAGAAAGGTATGAGGCGGGGGGAAGTGGTCCAAACTTTCAAAAGAATGGACGGAAGGGCTACCACAGACAATAGGGAAAGGGCTGAACTGTTGCAGGCACAATACATGTCGGTGTATGAGGCAAAGGACAATTGGAGTAGATCATCCACATGAGTCAATGGATTAATAAAATGTGTGTGAACAATATTGGTATTTAGAAAGGGTGATTAAGAAATTGAGGAGCAATAAGGTGGTTGACAGATTACAGGGGACAAATACAGAGAGTGAAAGTGGGGAGGGAATGTCAGGGGTCATTCCATGGAAAATTACCCAAGGGTGGTTGCTGACCCATTTTGAAAAAATTTGAAATTTTGTCACACATAATGTACATATTTCAACAGTTCAAACCCAAAGTTATTGGTTTTTATCTGCCCTCATTTTGATTTTACAGAACAAAATGGCCGGTACCGTGTACCAAAATTTACATTTTCAAGGGTTTTTGTATTGTTTAATATCTTGATATCCATAAAAGATACAAAGTCATGTGTTATCTCATTGCAAAGAGGAGACTGAGGGCTATAAATAATGCTAGTAAAAATAAACAGAATTATGTTGATATGTCTTCATATATAGTGGTGGTACTCAGTCATACGAGGGTCCATTTTAAACTCCAAGTGTCCAGACCTGTTCCACTATGCCTGTGGTCCAGTATTAAAATATGCTGCCGCGGAGTAGGATCCGTACGTGTAGGTGCACGAGCTGGGTGATGAATAAGTGGAAAAGACAGGGTCAGGCTGGTGTGGAGGAAAGGCAATTTAGGCCTAGCGTGGCGATGAAGGGATTGGAATGGAAATCGTTGAGGGACACGAGGAGAACGGAAAGACTGGTCAGGTTGTTTAAGGGGATGAGTGGGCAGGAGGGATGGTGTGGTTTGGCCTGTAAGCTAACTAAGGGAACTTTTAAGATAAAAGGAAACAACATTGTGAAGATTCAGAGGGTGTGGAGGAGAACAGAAAGGAGTAGTTGGCAGTCAATGTTGGTGAGGGAATGGAATACACTGAGGGAAGTGTTGGCGACTGTGAGGAGGTTTGGAAGTTGCAGGAATGAACTGTCAGATTGGTGCTGTGGGCAGGGGGAGGAGTCTGCTTACCACCGGGCATAAGCCCAATAGTGTAAAACATTATTATTATTACTATTATTAATTCTTTATTGAACATAGATTCAGTCTCTGAGTTTAGTAAATTTAAACAAGTAAAATTGGGGTGGGGGATATAACATATAACCTACGTATGTTTGTAAACAGGTTTTTCCTACAAAATTATCCCACATGTGTACATTGTGCAATGTACAAAAAGAAAACACTGTCTAAGTCCTCGAATATAGCTACAATTAGCCTTTTCTGACTGCAGTACTTCAAAATGCACTAACCAGATGTATGTGATACCCAGATAGAAACATGCAGTGAACTTTGCTAGCTACAGACTTTCAACCTATAAAATTATATTGTTGCCGCTTAATGTTGCATAGTAAAAACAGTTTGATGGGAACCTTGGACGCTAGTTCAGTGCAGCATTTTATGCATACTTTAAGGTTGCCTGTGTCGCCATCACCTCTGAGCCTTTAACGCATAGCTAGGTAGCACCTTTAACTATACAACAGTCATTGACATTTGCTGCAGTTAATCTTTGAGGGGACAAGTATGTCCAGCAACTGATATGCCAATCATCATTTTAAACTAGGGGTCCATGGGTCCTCCCTGTGAAAGTTTTGATTTGAAAGTGCAAAGTGGGGGCTATTTAAGCTGGTAGGAATATTAATATTTCTATACAAAAAAAAAAATAAAAAATTTTATTTTGGAGGGGGAGACAATTCTCCCTCATAAATATTTTTGGCAGGACTAGTCTACCCGTCCATTACCAAACACGGCTGTACAACCAGTGGTGAATTATGTTCTCCAATTTAAGTATTTTGACTTGGTTTTACAAATTTATATTTCATGCAATGAAAATGAAAATGCTACAAACTCGCAACACAGTTTGTGTTACGGCAGTATACGTATCTTGGTAGGTCTGAAGAGCCACCAAGTGGTTCATCCTTTTCTTGTTCCTGATAGAATGTAAATTTTTATAGTATTTTCACACTAGAAAAATTCTACTATGCAGTAGTGGATTGCTAAAAGCAGGTAAATCACTTTCATAATTTAAGGAAACAGTGATAAGAAGGTTACAATCAGTAAGAAAAAAGTGAACAAGTTTTTAAATGTGCATATAAATGTTTTTGTCTTTTTTTTTTTTTACTATAAATTGTTCCCTTCCACCTGTAAAACTCATTGTTTGATTAAATTATGTCAGATTCAGTAATACAATGTTTAAGCGTACATACGAGGTAGTTGATGAAGCATTGCTGGCACTGCCTCTACCATGTGCTTCAAATGCATTGTAATGTGTGAGGAAATATATTTCTTTTTATGTAACTATTTCACATGTGCTCATTGTAGCAGTGTACAAAAGGAAAACACGCTTTGGACAAGGAAGGAATGTAATCATTTAACTACACCGTACTCATTAAAACACTGCTTTTAAGCCTTCCAATATAGCTAAAATCATCCTTCCCAGACTGCAGTACTTCAAAACTCTGAATCGCTGAAATTTGCCACAGACTTTTCACCAATAAAATTATCTGGTCATCACTTAATGTCCCGTAGTAAAAATGAATCTGCTGGAATCTTGCACGCTAGTCCAACACTTTGCTTGTTGAGGCAGTGATGGCATCTGATGCACACACAAAACAGCTCAAGATAGACTATGCCCTTAAGAGGTGTGGCAGTGTTGTGTTTGTCAATCCTTGGTTGGCGGCGGGACTAAACTGCACCATAAAATGGACTAAACATACAGTTTTGAAAACATGGTACAGTACATCCTCAATGTGAAAGGATCTAACTTGGATAGCTATGCTTGAATTTCATAACTTTACTCAGAAAAAAAAACTGTCTTACCACAAACACTTGTAACAATTTTAGAAATCCTAGAATGTGAATTTTGTTGGAGCTTAAGTGGTCTGATTATTTCCAGAAAGTACAAAACTGCTGTATAATGATATATTTTTAAGATTGCCATTTTGAGTGAACTGCAACATAGCAATTTTTTTTTGTTAGGTTCCTTAATTGTTTGTGAAATACGAAAACTGTAGTGCTAACATTTGTAACCTTGTTAGGTTATAATTTGAGAAAGAACGAAAGGAAAAAAAAACTTTAACTTTACTTAGTATATTACTGTAGGATGGGGCAGAAAAAAATTGGTTTTCAAGGTACCAGTAATGACTTGTAATGTCATTAGTAATTTATTTTAACTACACTAAAATAAAAGTAAAGTAATGAAATGCAGTTTTTTGTGTATGCACATTGAAAATTGAGAAATATATTTAGATTAAAAAGTACAGTATTCAAATAACACTGCATGTATCAATGAAATACCTCCCACTTTATGTGTGGAAAATAATTTTTACTAAATGGTACCCTCGCCTTGCATGCATATCCGGTGTCTGTCATCAAGATACTGCATTGCATTCACCACCCATTTCTTCCCTGACAGTAGTGATTTCTTGACAAACACATTCCTTCAACTTTTCTATTGTGCAAAGTCCACTTGCAAACACATAGGACTTCAGGGAACCATATAAAAACTTTTAATTTTATCTAATCTGGGGTGCAAGGGAGCCAGAAACAGGGATTGATCCAGGGGGGGAGGAGAGTAAAGGAGATAGCCCCTCCTAATTCCTCAAAAGATTCAAATATGCACAGTGTGAAGATGTTAAAAGGGAACTTGGTAACATAACATTTTGGAATGACATTGGTTTAATTAAAATGTATATGATCATACCTTTCCACTGTAATACCCCCGACTTCCAAAAAATAACTCAGCACTGTTGAAACCACAGTAAATGTTGACTTCACATCTGTGGAGTTCTAAAGGGTTACCTGGTAGGAGCTGCTAAACAACTAGGCCTACGACTTTGTCAGGATGGGATTGCAGGTATGTTTATCGTGCGGTATACTGACTGTTGTCACATCTCCTAGTCTAAATCTAATGGCTTATGTGTAGTAGAACAACTACTTATAGTCTGTCTCATGTAACTTTTCCATATTTTGACATTTCACTTCTGAGAAGTGTGTCTGCAAACAGGGTTGTGGAGACCCTGCTTTTCCAGGAAGCCAGGAAGGTTTAAAGCTCCTAACAATGCAACAGCCAGGCACATTTCTCAGAAGAGAAATGTCAAAATATGGAAAAGTTACATGA
This sequence comes from Medauroidea extradentata, assembly GCA_003012365.1. Lineage (NCBI taxonomy): Eukaryota > Metazoa > Arthropoda > Insecta > Phasmatodea > Phasmatidae > Medauroidea > Medauroidea extradentata. The sequence continues at coordinate 101,586 of PNEQ01010306.1, read as the reverse complement.
GACAGACTGTATCTTACATTGTCAATGTTTTTTGACATGCGTGGCACCATCCAGGTGATTTCTGGTTCGTGAGACATGGTAGTTCAGAATGCTTACACACAACGGAGTTGCAATTTTTTTTGGAATGTTCTCCCGTCAATGAATGTTGAAATGCCACTGGAAAAGGTACTGAATGTAAACTACAGATTCACCTCTTTTGAAATCTTGCTCGATAGAGATCACACTATGCTTTAGACTCAGTGGTGCCAAGGCTTTCAAAACTGCATTGTCTGAGCTGAGGGGTAGGGGAAGAGTTTGGAGGAGTCAGTTGTGCAGTTGTCGACCCCATTTTGTTGCCAAGTGACTCATCATTCAATTACAATTCTTTCCCAGCAGTTGTTCTATTTTCTTCCCTTAAGATGTTTTTTTTTTTGCTGATTGCACATGCAGCTCTCGTCTCCCCCCCCCCCCCAAATTACCTCTTTGGTACACCCACTGCAAACATTTAAAATATATTTCTTAATTTTGTGACTTCTTGTGTAAAATTATATTCATGGCAATAGAAAATGCCCTCCTATTACATCGACACTTTTACTACTACTGATAGCTATGTTTGAATATTTCTGTTGCAGCGACAATTCAAACATCATGGATTAAAATACAGTACAACATGTTATAATTTGATATGTTCAAATTATAAGCAATGTACTTTACTGTTATGTTTGTTTCTTTTTCAGTTGATTTTAACTCTATTTGTTCTTTGAGAAAGCAGCTTCAGATTTTATTGAGGCCGTCTTAATATTAAGAACCTGTAATTGGTTTGGCAGCTTATCACTAGCCTGGCACAGCTGGTATCCCTGGTTTAGTTTCAGGTCCTGGTGTGTGGAAATACTTAATCTCATGTGGGGAGTGTGACAGCACTGCCATTGTGAAGGTGTTTCCTCTTCCAACTTCAGTTCGCGCTATTTCATTCCCATCTCACTTTATCTAATCCCTGCTTTAGGCTGGTTGGAATGGCAGGTCAGTTCTTCAGTAAGAGCAGCTGGCTCCAGTTAGTTCTGTCATGCATCTTAACCCTGCTGGGGTGGGGGTAGGTTGGCTTACCCTGCTGAATTAGTTATATCCTTGCATGGGAATGTATGGGACAAAATTGGAAAACTGGTGTTTACTGTCCTTAATTTACTAGCCAGAGTGTAATTGATTTGGGATTTTTATGTTACTGAATGGTTGTCACTATAGCAGACAAATATTAGTGTGAGCAAGGAATAATTCCAACAAAGATGTATAATAATGTGTATGTGTTCATACGTGTATTTATGTACGTACGCCTATGTATTACAAGCTAGGCTGGCAGGTATTTTGTAGAAAGAGTAACTAAAATGCAGCTGTGTTCTCTCAGTGCCTTCTCTTATCTCTGTATTATGCCATTTATCGTGTGTTATCACGTGTTGCTTTTCCAAAGCTAATACACTGGCTGCATGTCTCTGAAATCCAGCCACTCTTGCAGTGCTGCAGTACCTTCTGATGAAACACAGTTGAGAGGCTGTGATGAATTATCACCAATGTTTTTTACTAGAAACATATTTTATAATTAGGTGAATATTATTGGACTAAATTGGTACTAGGATTTATTTATTCTTTATTATATGATGTGAGATAATTATTTTCTTAAATTTTATATTATCTTAGTAATTATTCAATAATTATGTTTTAATATTGCGTGCATTTTTTCATTCTGCCATGAAATATGGTCTTGAGTTCTGGGGAAATGCCAGTACAAGTAAAAACATTTTTATAATGCAAAAAAAGTGATGTGTATAATTGCCGGTGTGAGCAAAAAAACATCCTGTAAGCCCCTCTTTTTATCCCTCCATATAAAAACAATGTGTATAGAATATGCAATCCAGGCTCTTAAACTTATTAAACTCAACATAGAATGCTACCCAAAAAATCAAAACATACACCAGCATAATACGAGAAATGCACATTAACTAAGAACCATCCAACTTAACAGCTCACAATTCGAAAAAAAGTCTTTATTATTCAGGTTTAAGGATGTACAACAATCTGCCAAAACACATATCCCAAGGAAAAATCATAAATAAATTCAACAAATTGATTCATGACAAGCTTGATAGACAATGTTTCTATAGCATTCAAGAGGTGGAAGAATACCTTAAGGACCTGTAGGTAATAGACTTGACTGTAATAAGCAGATCTCAGCTGTATATATATATAACAGTAAAACTACATCTTCTACCCATCATAATTGTCTCATTGCATTTTTTTATTATTATGAAAGCTTTATTGTAGTTTACATAATCTTGTATTGAATGCTTGAATAATCATGTACTGAATTCTTGTATAACTATACCAATGTTTGTGATTATTTTTTTTTTCTCTTTTTTTAGTGTTTTTGTTTTTTATAGGCCTACTAGCCTATAATGTGTAATGTGAAATGTTTATTTATACCCTAATTACTAAAAGGTAATAAAGGGTAATTTATGTATATACGTAATATATGTATACTGTACCTGTATATCTCAAATCTACAAGCCCTATATTCCATGAACAACAAGTTCAATGTGGAATCTCCAGGGTGATGTAAAATAATAAAAAAATAAGTAAGTATACAATATATAGTGGGAAGAAATTTCAGTAGTTTTAAATGTGTAACTTATAATATTATGCAACAAACTAAAAAAAAAGGTAAATTGATTTATGTAGGCAGCTTTTTTTCCAAATATATTTATCTCAATTTATTTAGTAATAATCTTGTGAGTATGCCAGTCATGGGAACTTACAACAGAACCAGAAAAAAATAATCATGCAACCGATCATTTCCAAAACACTTGAAATTGCATGCAAATTTTGTTCCAATTTGTGCTGTAATGTACATAATTCAATTTCATACTTGGGGATTTACTTATTAATATATCTTAATACATATTGTTAGCTTAAGAAAGCAATTCATTCTAAATTCATCATTAACTGCAAAAAATTAAGTTATACTGGTGTGCATGAAGACGTTCAAGAAAGAAATCAAGTGTTATGTTATAATAAAACACCAGTAATGAGGGTTCTTACGGTCCTGGAACTTTGACCATGTCCTTAAAAGGCCTTGAAAAAGTCCTTGATTTAATCCAGTCCTTGAAAAGTCCTTGCATTTTTGAGTTTACCTACCTAATATTCTAGCTATTTTCCCAACAATAAAATCATTTCTCAGAAATACGAAATCATATTTTATGTAGGCCTACGCATTATTTCTGTAATATAATGTACTTGATGGTAACAGAATTTTTGCAACACCTTTAAAATTGATACACTTTCAGGCATAACACAGCATGTTGGGTTACGCCTAGTGTGTTTTTTTTTTTTTTTCATGTGATCGCGACAAGTAGTAATCTGCATCTGCTAGTGTTTAATGGAAAAACTTTTGTGCAAGAGAAGAGGTACAAAAAAGGAAACTGAAGAGCTTTGAAGAGTAAAAGTGGCCCAAACGAAATTCAGTATTTACGAGAGTACCGGTATTAAGAAATAAATTACGTGTCAGGTGTAAGAGAAGCTAGCGTGCAGTTCATGCTGCAGAGCGGAATGTCTCCCACGTTTTTTCAAGTCGAAGTTGCCCAACCATTTCCGAAGCGGTGTTTCGTACGAACGGTCTCGCACTGTATGTTGCGCAATTAGTGAACGACAGTATTTCACTTCGCTTACTTAATTTTTGTTTATTCAGTAACAGCATGTACTTTGTGGTAATTTTAATACCTTGAATTGGGAATAAAATACTCTAATGTGTGCTAATACTTAAGCAGGAACATGGCATCGGCCATATTTGTTTACGTTAGAACCGGTAACAGACTGATTTTTTAAAAACGAAATGCCTCTCATTAAAAGGACTTTTTTTGTGATTCAGTGTAATTTATTGTAATGAAACATTTTATTAAATAGGCTATGGGAGTTTCAGTAAATATGGAGGTGTTAATTTTAAATGAAATTGAAAAATTCTGGTTCATTTATCATTGGCGAACTTCAGCTCTAAAGGGTTTAGAAGGAAGGAAGGGGAGGGGGATGATAAACCGTAATAGAAATGTTGCAAATAAAACCTTAAACATTGAAATAAAAATTTGGCGTATCGAATGTAATTTACTGCGGTCCTTGAAATATTAGTAGATAGTCCTTGAAAGTCCTTGAATTTTAATTGTATGTTGCTGTAAGAACGTTTTGAAATAATCTATACTGTCTGTAAATATAATTTTTAAATTTAAATAATCCTTCGTTGATATTTATACCTGGCTGCCAAACCTAAATCTCTTTTGAACTATTAAGGGGGAGAAAAGACTAGAAATGTGTCTCCGATTATTCCTCAATATCTAACAAACTCGTCAAAATACATAGTTGATTTGTGCTTCAAAATGATTACCTAAATACCTGAAAAGTAGTTTAAGGTTTTTTCTATATTTGACTCCCATGAGCTGACTAGGAAGAAAACGAGGTTTATATGAATATTTTTTGTAGTTGAACCGAATGGGCTACATTTGTGATTTTTGCGTCACTTGGATGGTATACAAATGTCTAAGATAAGATTTCAAGACGTTTCGAAGTTCGATTCTTTAGGGTGTGGAATTATGTGAAAAATGTTTTCGATTATTCCTCCATGTATATTGAACCATTTAAGAAATCTAAGTGATTTTTGCTTCAGGATTATGCTGCTTGCGAAAATACCCAAAATGCTATTTCTTGATTTTGCCAAAACCAACCCCAAAAGGTATTCAAAATGAGTTTTCGATTCATAAACGATATATATCGTCATCAAAGCCATTAAACTTTTAGATAACGATGTTATTTTTTCTTAAGAACTACGTAATTGAATTACTGGAAAGTAATATTACGATTTTTTGAAATTCGATACCTACAGAGGTGAACATGGTATAAGGGGTGAAAAGTGTTTTCAATATATCGTTGATATATCTTGGAACCAGCGGGCTATAATTGTGTTTTTCAAGGCACCCATAAAGTATTCTAGTTTTTCTTTCTAAATTTAGTTTCTAAGAGGGTGAAAAGCTGTGGAAAGTGTTTTAGAAATATCCTCTATATAGTTTGAATCATGCGAGATTTAGATATGTTGGCTTAACGTTCCATCGTCAGCGAGGTCATTAGCGACAGTGACACATAACTTGGTTCTATGACAGGAGCTGGGAGAGGAGTCGGCCGTGGTCTTTGGTAAGAAACCATCCCAACACTCGCCTGGAGCGATTTCAGAAAGCAATGGAAAACTTAGATCAGGATAGCCGGTTCGATACCCAGGTCCTCCCGAATGCAAGTCTAATGTTGCGCCACCTCGCTGTCATTTGAGATATAAAGCTATTTTATTATGACTACGCAAATGATTGTATATGTAATTCAGGATATTCAGTTCAATTGCATCCTTATACAGATGTCTGTCTACGATATGTAATTAAGATTTTTCAAAATTAGACCCCTAAAAGGACTAAAATATATAAAATTTGTTTTCTATTAGCCAATCATAAGTATAATCAGTTGAGATATCGAGGCTTCAGAATAATGCGTACAGAAATATCTAAAGAAAGTTAATATACGTTATTTACTGGATAAAATAACTTATTTACTCTTTTGACTTAGTTTGTAAACTTCCAAGACAGACGATCCTAAAAGAAAGTACTACCAGCGATATATAATTAAAACCGGTGTTACATTCTGCAATTGTATCTAGATGTATTGTCGTACAACCTGTACGAATCTCGAGAGTGAATATTTTATTTATTGTATTTATCAACAATCTTTTCGACGTTACATGGAGCAGGCGGCCGAGAATTCATTTCACCATTCTCTGTTAAACACTGCGTATGCGTGAGCAATGATAAAACTCACTGAAGTGACCTAAAACATGTCTCCCTTTATGCAGAATATGGTCTCAATATAAATTATAACCTCCGCCCTTTCTCATTTTCCCTCGTGGTGGGAAATGCCACATCGCCTTAATTATACAAGCACGGAACATACGTGCAAGCTTCCCGCCGAACCGGTTTTGCAAAGGGATGTTAAGGGTGTTCAAGTGCGATGAATTCGTAGTTATATATTTGTATGAAATCATGTTAGTTTTGTAGACGATACTTTTGAGTATAGATTACTACTACGAAACAATTTTAACTCTCATAGTTTTTACATAACAATGCATCAAAGTCAAAATTTGCATGTTATGCTGCCATGCAAATAGTAACAACAACTTTACTTACTAAAACGAATTAATTCACAGTGAAATAACAATGCAATAGGCTATGTAAGAAAGTATGAAAAAACTTCCAGTTAACAATTTTTTTATTTTAAAATATTGCTGAATTTTCAACTTTGTACTTGTACTTTTGCGATGTTTTTAAAATTTCAAAATAATACGCGTGGGCTTCTAAATGCTTTGTTGCGTAACTCATGGAATGTTAGTTAACCATGAATTATTCCGTTCAAGTAAGTCAATTGGTTTTCACTATTTGCATGGCAGCGTGGCATGCAAATTTTGTATTTGATGCACCGCTATGAGAAAACTATGCGCGCTAAAATTGTTTCGTAAGAGGAAACTGTACTCACAAGTATCGCCTACAAAACATATTTCATCTATATATATAAAAATTAAAGGTGACTGATTGACTGACTGACTGACTGACTGACTGACATATCAAACTGCAGCCCAAACCACTGGACCTAGAATCGTGAAATTTTTTGTGGGGGTTCCCTTCAGGTCGTAGGCGAGCACTAAGAAGGGATTTTTCGAAATTTGATCTCTAAGGGGATGAAAAGGGGTGAAATGTGTTTCCGAAGAAACGTCGATAGAGCTCGAACCCGACGGCCTATCATCGTGATTTTTAATTTACTAGGACACTCGTAAAAATGCATATTAGCCAATTTAAGGATTTTTCGAAGTTCAACTTTTAAGGGGCTGAAAAGACGTTACATGTGTTTCCAATCAACTATTGATATCTATCGAACCCTTCGGGATAGTGAGTTGATATTCACTTCCAAATATTGCGTACGTAAATACCCAAAAAGTAGTTTTAGGTTTTTTTGAAATTCGACCCCCAGACAGTAAAAAGGGGCAAAATGTGTTTTTAATGAATCGTCTTTATCTTTGAAACACAATTGGCTATCGTCGTGATTTTAACTGTAATTGATTACTTTTACAAATGTCTATGGCAGGACTCAAAATCGTTTCGAAATTCTTTATTTAAAGGGGTGAAAATACGTGAAATGTGTTTTCGATTATCCTTCCATATCTATCGAATCAATCGAGGTATCGAAGTACTCTTTGCTTTAAATTGGTGCTTTTGTAAGTATCCCAAGTACCATTTAAAATATATTTTCCGAATTCGGCCCTAAAGTGGTTAAAAATGAGGTAATATGAGTTTTCGACTCACATTCGATATATATCGATCCCATAGTTTTTTATATAGAGACGTGATTTTTGTTTAGGATTGATGCTTACTCAAAAACCTAAAAAGTAATTTCAGGAATTTTCGAAATTCGCCACCTAAGGACGTGAAAAGGGGTAAAAAGTGGTGAAAAGCGTTTTCAATTAATCGTTTATATATCTTGAACCCAGCGGGCTAATGTTGTGTTTTTTACGTCCACGAGATACCAATAAAATATTGTAAAACGTGACTCAAGGGTTTTTCGAAATTTACTCTCTTAAGAGGTGAAAAGACCTTGAACTTGTTTTAGATAAATCCTCGATATCTATCGAACCCGTCGAGATATACAATTACTTTTTGCTTCAGGATGATGATTACAGAAAGTACCACAAAACAGTTTTCAGATTTTTCGAAATTCGATTTCTCAATACTGTGCAGGGGTGATGTGTTTTTTTAGTGAATGATCGATTTTAATTCAACTGAACGGGCTAGCGATGTGATTTACACTTCAGTTGGATACTTATACAAATGTCTAAGATGTAAATTTAAAATATTTCGAAATTCGACACCCAAAAGGGTGAAAAAACACAAAATTTGTTTTCCATCAACCCACGATATCTATCTAACAAGTAGCGATATTGAGGTGGTGTTTGCGTCAGAGTGATGCTTACGTAAATATTTAAAAAAATATGTATGTTTTTTTTTTGTTTGTAAGAAACGTAATTATTAAGAATAAAACTTAGTTGGTCAATAATCAAGGCAGACGATCCGAAAAGCAGGAACGAGCAGCGAGAAACAACTTATACGGGAGTTTCACTACAGTAACCTATCGAGACGTGGTGTTGTACAACCTCTATGAGCCCAGGACACAGATTTTTTTTTTTTTCAATAAATTTTATTTTCATGAATTATTTCGACGTTACGTGACAGTTGATTGTCACTCAGGTCTAAATTCTGGGAGGTTCTGGGCTCGAATTCCGTTAAAAGCTGCGTGCAAACGTTCAATTCTGACACACAAAAACTACAAGGCAGATCGAATTATTGCAATTTACATGTAGTCTTTAAAAGGGGTAAAATTGCAGTTCGCTTTCCACTTAGCTCTACAATATCAGCTGACATATCGTCGGTATACTGCCAAAAGTGATTAAGTCATAAATGCTATTTCGTTTAAAAACAGTAATAAATTGTAGATATTAACAAAAATGTGGTATGTTACTATTCTGTGACACAACAGTACGAAACGACGAATAGACTTTAAACTTGGGCAATTGTTCGTGAACAACATATACATATTCCTAGCATTTTTATAATTTTATCTCATTTTGACTCTTTTTTTGGCAGTAAAACGACTATACATCATCTCACTAATCTCAGGTTTGGGGCACCAAATACGTTTCCGCGAAACCTTTACCCTCTGAAACTTTGTAATGTCAATAAAGTTAAAGTGAATATTTTGAAAATATATAATTGAGGGCACCGTCACCAATGGTTGTGCACAGGGTAAACAGATGTTTCTCATTCGATTAACCTCTTACCTTAGATGTCTGTAACTACCATAGAACGTCAAATTGGCAGTTTTATAAATAAGGCCCAGGCGAAGTCGCTGTTAGTGGCAGGGACAAGCTTAAGACTGCTTTTCGCGTGGACAGCTATAGCTACTTATCCTGCTGCAGAATTAGTTCAACTAGCCGCTTGGACATTCTAACACTTGATGACTGAAGTACCAATCTTGTGTACAAAGAGGTTTTTCAATTAAAGTAAATATTATCAGTTACGAATAATACTCGCGAGCAAAGCCGCGGGGGACTGCTAGTATTTCATAAAAATATAAAATTATGATTTTGTCGCACTTGATCACCCTTAAGCGGTGACTATATAATTTATTGTTGGAAAGTCTGCAACTAATTTCGGTGTAGGTCGCAATCTGAGTTTCTCTCCGGTTAGCACATTTTGAAGTACGGCAGTCTGAAAAGGACGTTTTTATCTCTGTTGGAGGGATTAGAAACAGGGCTTTTTATGAGCACGGTGTGTTAACGACGAGGTTCCGACCTTGTCTGAAGTTTGTATTCTTTTCGTTCGTTGGTACAACTGGCACACGTAGAATATTTTCCTAGAAAAAACCTGTTTGCGAACACACTACAACGCGTTTCAAGCCTGGGGTAGGCCCACTGTAAAAATGGACCGCCGGTATCTTGTACGCTAGTCCAGTCCTTGGCTCGTTGTGGCGATGCGGCATTTTACACGTACTGCAAGGTCACCCTAATGTCTCCGTCATTTCTGAGCCTCTAACGCGCAAATAGGCGGCGCCCAGTGTTAGTGTGAACCAGGGTAACTGGCCGACTGACTGGACTCTTGGGCTACATTAGGGTAACTATAAGTGTAGGGACAGGAAAATTTGGCAAATTCAAGGACCTGTAGACTAGAATCCATTGTCTTATGCATCCTCAAGTCCCGTCTATTCGTTCATTGTTGTTCCACTGAGCAGCAGCTAGTGGACAAATAATCGGGGCATGAGTATACATAGTACAATGGATTCTAGCCTGCAGGTAATTAAATTAGCGACATTTTCCAGTCCCTAACTATAGGTCGTTCGGAATAAAAGTGAGGCACTAAAAATTTAACCTTTGAAAAATATCACTACCCATTACTGCATATAATTTAACATTAACTATAGTCACCATTCTGCTTGTATGGTTGGTAGCGAATTACTGTGTATAGTTCCGTATATTTTCCTTCTTAAACAGAAAAATACTAAAATAAAATCAATTGAAATCTACGTATTGGTATTTTCCTACTTAAACACAAGAATACTGAAATAAAATCAACTGAAATCTACGTATTGGTTTTGTATATATTTAATAAACTGTTTTAATCAAACTATAAAGGTTACTACTAACTGGACAATTTATCTTACACGCGTAAACATCAAGTGACGTGTCCTTTCGGTAGCTGTTACACGCGGAAAGATACGAATTTGCTGGAAATAGAACTTTCACAGGGCTTTTTTGAGTGTTCACTCTATCCCGAACCGCCTATAGTAGAGTTATAGTAGTGACGGGCATTGTTTGTTGTGAGTTCTGATGAGCAGCGTAATACAAGGACAGTAGAAGCGGGAGGTATACAGAAAGCCCGTCGGTCCAACACCAGTGTCCGCCATGTTTGCCGCGTGAGAAAACTAGGAGTGACGAGCGACCACACGGGGAAATGAATCCGGATCACTTTGTGGAATGGCGGATAGTCTTTAAGGGCGCGGCTACCGCAATTTTCATCACCATTTATTTTATTCTTGTTTATACCAGATTTTTTTTCTTCTTATTTTAGACACAAAATGTGACTAAATTTGGCTCTTATGAAATTTTTTTATCTCTCATAGTTAGAGATGATGGTTTATCGCGGGAAAACTTGACTATTTGCTAGACTTCAACATACGCTCAGCTTATGAAAAGATAACTGGCTTTCGCTTGTACGTGGAGCTGTTGCCCCAATTTGACTAAGCCAATAAGAATCCCGCTGTTGTAATATTTGATGCCTGTTATTGGTCTGCAGACAGCTACGGTGTATCAGTGGTTTCAAGGCTATGTTGGTGCAAAAAATTTTCGCGATATACCATCATCTCTACTCATAGTATTCACGTAATGGCTTGCTAAAATCATATTTAGGCATGTTTCCATTTTAACGACTACACTAAACCAACTGATATACCAAACTCAAAAAAATCACAGTGGATAAAGACATTACAGGCTACAATGACATGCTCATAAAATTAAAGAATAAAAATTATCTGTGTTTTTAAAAAATGCTGAAACTAAAAATAAACATAAAAAAAATTCAATATTTTTTTTTAAAAATACAAATAATTTTTATTCTTTAATTTTACGAGCATGTCATTGTAGCCTGCAATGTCTTTATTCACTGTGATTTTTTTTGAGTTTGGTATATCAGTTGGTTTTAGTGTAGTCCTTAAAACGGAAACATGCAAAATATGACTTTAACAAGCCGTTACGCGAAAACTGTGAGAGATAAAAAAATATTACAAGAGCCAAATTCAGTCACATTTTGTGTCTAAAATACGAGAAAAAAAATATCTGGTACAAATACAAAATAAAATAATGGTGACGAAAAATGTGGTAGACCGCGCCCTTAACAACGACACTGCTGTCACCTGTGTTAAGTAAAATCTACTGTTTCTCACTTAAAAGATCCGCCGAGTCTTCCGTCACTTGGCTAGTCGAGAGCATAATAAATTCAGTGAATCCCATTAACTTTATCAAAGGTAAAAAATAATTAAATACTGAAAGTTTTTTTTTAATCCAAGAAACGTTGTTTGAGTTTATGTTTTTGAAGTGAGATCGGAAGAAATAACGTGATTTTGGGCAGAGAAAAAGTACTCGCTCGAACTACAGCGTCATTATTTTGAAATATTGAAAGAGTCTGACAGACATTTGTAACACTCTATTTGTAGTAAGTGTGAAGTATGTGACGTGGCGCAAACCATGTTACTTCACTATATTATGGGATTTTACAACACGATGACATTGATGTTTGGCAACTGCATTACTGCAGCGCCTTACCTTAGAAGGTACTCGTGTGACAGCGTACATTTTTGGACTGCCCAATTTGACGTAGATTCCCCGCGAAGAGAGTCGTGGGTGTTCCCCTACTATCGCGTCAGGGAGGAGAGGTAACACCACTACCAAATAAGGAGCTGTATATCAGCGGGTGCGCATTTCCTAGTCAGTCGTGTTAAGTACATGTATTCTACTTGTGTTGTGTTCCTGCCTGGTGTTACAACTTCTTCAAGGCTTTAAGGTAAGTCGACAGACTGTAATGTATTTGCTCCGCCTTGCTGTTTTTAGTAATTGGATGTTCTTCTTGGTGTTTACAATACATTGGACTGAAAGTCTGTGTTTTGGTAGTCCGTGTCCAGGGGTTGAGTAATTTCATTAATTTGTTTAAAGGTGTTCAAGTGGCACAAATGCATAATTTTATATTTGCACCACACAGTGTTGTTTTATAGACGTCACTTGTGACTGCATTTTCCACTTGTAAAAATTTTTAACTCCCGTAGTTTTTACATAGTGACATGATAAAGTCAAAATTTGCAAGATACAGGTACATGGTAATAACAAAAACCAAGTGTTTTGCTCGAATGAAATAATTTACACTGAAATGAGATATTATGGGCAATGTGTTAAAATATTAAAAAATACACAACAGTCCTTTTGTATTTTTTAAATGTCATAAATGAAGTAAACTGTCATCATTTTCAGATTATTTTTTTTAAGTACAAAGGAATCTCATTGTGAGTTTTTTTTTTTATATTTTATCATATTGCAAATGTTGACTTTGTCATGTCACTATGTAAAAACTATGAGTTTAATTTTTATTGAAATAGGAAAGGTAGTCACATGTAACGTCTATAAAGCGATCACTGTGCCGTGCAAATATAAAATTATGAATTTTTACCACGTGAACGTTCTTAACTGCGCCGTTAATTGTGAGCAGAGCCAAGATAAGCTAGTTGCGCTGCAGTAGCGTCTTTTATGATGTATTCATATCAATTGTATTTTTTACCATGACTTATCCACTATCTTTGTACAAAAATGAACACAAAAAGATCTGATGGATGCAATAAACTATAATATACTATGCCCTAGCTAACGTTAGTTAAGTAGTGACTAGCTGCCCGGCTGCGGCCGTGCCCGCGTGGAATAATTTAATGTCAACAGCAACTCGGTTTAAAATATTGTTCAGTGGTTGTACTCTCTTCGTAGGTCATATATGCATTAATCTGTTTCAAACAAAGATTTTTACGCTGAAACCAGTCTCTTCAAACCCACCGAGACACATTTAAGCAATGTTGGGTACCTATATTCAGAGACGACACGCGTCATGTCTGCCATCTGTCTTTACTATGGTGTGGTACATAATTCAACGCTAAAAGTATTAATCTATAACTGTAGGTTTCTTGAAGCCAATTTGCGAAAGTTAAACGGTAGCAATCCTAGACAACAGTTGTAGCCAACGTTTTAAACAAGATCGTGTCCAGTGTTACGAACTTCTGAAGCACAATCTCTGACACCAAAACTTCGTGCATTTAATAGCGGCACAAGAGATCACGCGTAACGAATTAATAATTTTGGATAGATATTTACTCATAAAGTTGGCAAGTACCATTATATAGGATTGTCATTGAGTATTTTATCCATATTGGCTTCGAAAAAAGCGTAGAAATTAATTTATGTTTTCAGCGTTTATGTATTTGCTCACACTCTTTAAGGGCACGGTGTACAGCAATTTTCATCACCATGTTTTTATTTTTGTATTTGTACCAGATATTTTTTTCTTATTTTAGACCCTTAATGTGAATAAATTTTGTTCTTATGAGTTTATTTTATTGCTCAAAGTTTTCGCGTCATTGATTGTTAAAGCCAAAATTTGAATGTTTCCATTTTAAGGACGACACTAAAACCAACTCGCTTACCAAACTGAAAAATAATCTCAGTGAATAACGATATTGTAGTATACAAATTCAGCTATGTTAAACCATAAAATAATACGTGTTTGGTATTTTAAAAAATGATTATTGAATTTTAAAAATTTTTATTTTAAATTTCAGCAGTATTATTTAAATACAAAAAATTTTTATTCTTCGTTTTTATGTACGTGAAATTGTAGCCTGCGACGTCTTTATCCACTGTGCATTTTTTCAGTTTGGTATTTCAGTTGGTTTTAGTGTAGTCCTTAAAACGGAAACATGCAAATTTGGGATTTAACAAGCCATTACGCGAAAACTGTGAGAGATGAAGTAAATTCATAAGATCAAAATTTATTCACATTTAGGGTCTAAAATAAATAAAAATACCTGATACAAATAAAAAATAAAAACGTGGTGATGAAAATTGCTGTACTTCGCATATGCATATTCCAGTCCTCCCCCACATCCTTTTTCCGCGACAAAGTTTTGGAAGGTATTCTTTTGGTATTTAATGTGATTGTAATCCGGGTTCGATTCCCAGATGGTTCAGCCGGATTTTTGCAACTGGGAATTGTGCGTGGATGATGACACTGTAGGATCTCCGGTTTCCCCCGCCCTTCACTCCAGACACTACTCCATATCCAACCTATGACGTCCCTTACCAGCTTGCAAGACCTTGTTCAGAGTAGTCCAAATTCGATTGTCCCGTCGCATCTTCCAGCTGCCACTAATATGTGCGTATATAATAGCACAATCATTCCCGTGTATTCCTAAACACAAGGTACTAAGTGCTACCATCTCAGGTTTCAGAAAAGCAAGGGCCGAGACCTAACACGCGCCCTGAGATGATATCGGGTAAGTTACGGCTTATTATTTGCCGGCCCGTGTGAGGATATAAAAGAATGAAGGCGACGCTGGGCAGTGCTTTAATTTATAGAACAAGTAGCAGTGATTTTCAATAGTTAAACAAAAACACATTTATTTTTTACATTTAAAACCTCGTGTATTACATTTTAATTTGTTTGAAACTTGAAGTAATCGTAAATATAATAATATAAATTATAAATTACCAAACACAACTTTTTAAATTTGAGTATTACGGTCATACTTTCTAGTTTCTACTTTTTTAGCAATATAAATTTTTACGCCTAAACGAGAGTAGGTAAAAATCTGTCAGTTTTGTTAAAAATAGTCTTTTTAACGTTGGTTGATTTTTTTTCGAAGGAGTAAATACTATGATTTTAGATATTTATGCTATAAATGAAATTCTGGTTAACTGCATTTTTATTAGTCCAAACTGTATAATTGATTGCTTTGAAAAAAATTTGCTATCGCGGTAAAAACCATTTTAAACAAAACTTGCAGATGTTTGATATCTGCCCTTGTTTAAGTTTAAAAAATAACTATCCTAAAAACAGTAGAAACTGAAGTGCATAGTCTTAAAAATTATCTCTTGCGCTAAAAAAAAAAAAAAAAAAAAAAAAAAAAAAAAAAAAAAAAAAAAAAAAAAAAAAAAAAAAAAAAAAAAAAAAAAAAAAAAGTCGAGTGTATGAAGTGGCTGTCTGGGCGGACTTGCGCGTTCCAGGCCTTGAAATGCGGAAGCGGCAAGGACGCGACAGCATGCACATCACACATTACCCTGTCCTCTAGGCGTATTTCACCAACTGGCGTGCGGTCTTCTCGTCGACAACTCGCCTCTACGAGACATAGATGTGATATTTACGATAATAGTGAGTTGTACACGTCTGTACTATATAAAAGACTCTACACCAAGATTTTAATGCTTAAACAGCACCGCAAAATACCCATTTTTTCCGTTTTGGCCTCTTGACAATGGTGAAGGGGAAATTGGTATACACATGCGTAACGTTCTTTGAATCATATTCCTAAGCAGAGGTCATGTGCGTTGAGCAGTTTTCGAATAAATTGTAACGGTCGAAGCAGCCACCGTAATGGCGTGTACGCGTATGCAGGGTGACGAAGGCTTTTTTTCTTTTTATATTCTTTAAGCTTACTTTCCATTGTCCGTTTGTGTGTTTCTCAATTTCTCCCCCACATTAAAAAAATTTTTTCAAACATACGGAGCGAATGTAATCAAACACGGTACAAATATAGTACCAAGTAGCCTGTTTATTAAATTTTTTTATGTACTTTGTTCATATTTTCGTAATGACGGTCATTTAAAATGTTTTTCTACTCCAGACCTATGCATTACGTTTACGCGTATGCCTATTGTAATACTGTGAAATCTCAGTATAAAGTACTTCAGTATAATGTACTTTTCATTATAAAGTACATAATTCCAAACTCCTAGAAAGAGTTTTTCATTTAGTAACTGTTCAGTTTAAAGAATTTTCAATACTAAGCATGAATTTTTACGTTCGCTTCAAGTACTTCGTAATGAGATTTCACTGTAATCAGGCTTTCTTTAGAACAATTTACACTGTCTGGATCGTGGATTTTTTGGGGGATACAGAAAAAAATTGTTCGTTTAACAAAGTAATAGTTACTATTATTATAATCTATTTCTCATATAGAAAATAACAGTCCAATTACAAAACTTACTAAGCATACCATTTTTAATCGTTGCCAACTTACTTTCTTTGTATTTAGCACTTTCCCCAAGAGTGCTGCGAAAAATCTCAGTGAGAGGGCGGGAATGATCCCTCCTCTCCGGAAGGACGTCTGAAATAAACACTGATATTGTTTTGCATTGTATTAGCACGATTGCACGGAGTCTGGTACGTAATATTTTGGGATTGAATTCGTAACATCATAGAATCTAGACATGCTAAAAAGTGTTTTTGTTAGTGCAAAATGTTGGCAGTAAATTATGGCTCGTTAATAGTGCTGGAACGAAACAAATGCAAGAACTTACGACAAAAAGAGGAAGTATTAAAAAATTATTAAAATATAATTTAGTCATGCGGTCTTACGACTACTTTTTGACTGGTTTCACAACCACCGATTAGCATACGTACAGTACATAGGAAGTAGAAAGTTGAACCAACTCAAGTCTCGTACGTACATCCAACGTGGTGAAGTGAATGAATGCGTACTAGGTATTTCTACTTTACGTGTTCGTACACACACACATGCACGCTAATTATTGGTTGTGAATCCAGATTGAGAGACAGCACTTTCGCGTTAGGTGGCCACCCTTGTTTGGAAGCGTGTTCGTCGAAGGAAACGGCAAATGCCGTTCGACAGTAGTGCCATCAGTAATCAGCCCCCCTCCCCTCCCCTAGGGAAAAATACTTGAGCCAATTCCAAATTTACAATAACACTGTTTTATGCACTGCATATTACTCGTGGGACATTTGGAATGCACTTCTTAGCCGAACTGGTTGGACTCAAGTCAAACAGAGTGCTTTGCAATTTTTGAAATTCGTGTGCCAGAGATTGTTATAGTTATGTTGGCAAACATCGGGTACGGTAGTTTATATAAACCATCATAGAACCTATGCAGTGTCGCTTGTTTTTCTGAATGTCTGCGTAATTGTTTATAAACTAACTTGTCCCTGTGGTATTTATTTTGTTGTATCCAGTTGAGAAATCTTGTGCCACGTAAGCATCTTTCTGAAGCAATTACAACCTCGATCTTTTGAATTATCAGATAAATGCCGAGAGGTAATGTAAAGAAAAGTGTTTGTATTTCCTCGTCTTTAGGGGGCAGATTTTGAAAAGTCTTCGATTCTCATTTCGGACGTTTGTATGTGTCCAATTGAAGTGAAAATTACGATGATAGCTTTGACGATTCATTGAATCACATTTCATCCTCAAATTTCGAAAAATTATGAAAACTTATTTATGATATTTTTGTAATCATAATCATCGCCATCGCCATCATCATGAAATGAAAAGCAACAGCTCCAGTAGCCATCGATGATTTATCGAAAACTCATTTCATGTCTTTTCACCACATTTGAGATAGAATGTAAAAAAAAAAAACTTGAAATTGTTTCTATGGCATTTTCATCAATAAGAATCAAATTGAAGCGAAAATCGTGACGCTAGCCAGTTGGTTTCGAGTTCCCCTGACGATTAATAAAATGTACATGTCTCTCCTCTTCACTCTCCAGGGTTCGAATTTAGAAAGATAGGCACTGAATAACTTTTTTTTGTGTAATACGTAATTTTCATTTTCAAGCAAAAGGAAACTCTAAATTTCGAAGGGTTCGATGGGTATGGGGGATTAATCGAAAATAGATTTTACGTGTTTTCATAACCGTAAGGGTAGAATTTTTAACATTCCTAAAATTGCCTAAAATGCATATTGTATTAGTATTTCTTTGAGCAGAATCTCGGCGATAGCCTGTGGGGTGTGAACTATATCAACGATTATTCTAAAACACGTTTTACGGTACACTCCTTTTCGATACCTAGGGATCGAATTAAAAAAAAAGTATCCCTTCTTACTGCCTGCGTAAGCCCTGAGGGGAACACAACTAAAATGTTCACGTTTATAGGTTCAGTAGCTTGGGCTGAGATTTGATATGTCGGTCAGAAGTCAGCAAACCCATTTATTTATATATATATATATATAATGTGTGTGTGTGTGTTTACTAGCAATGCTCTCGCGGCTTTTTTCGCGTGTGTTACTCGCAGCAGATAATATTTGCTTTAGTTGAAAAACCTCTTTGTACATCATATTAGAAATTCAGTCATCAAGTGTTAGAATGACAAAGCTGATCGTAAGTTAACTCTGCAGCAGGATAAGTTGCTAGTAGCTGTCCACGCCACTAACAGCGACTTCAACTGGGCCGTATTTATAGTCACAGCAAAGTTGACGTTGTGGGGTAATTACAGACTTCTAAATGTAAGAGGGTAATCTAATGAAGTACGCAGTTTACGTGGTATGAAGACTGATTTCCCCCGAGCACAACCATTGGTGATGGTGCCATGACTAACATACTTGTTTTTCATATCCTTCACTTGAAGTTAAGTGCCATTAGGTAGTTTTGGCGGATAATGTTTTGCAGAATTATAAAATTATTTGGTGCCCCAACCTTGGGGTTAGCGAGATATATGTGGGATGACGCTGTAGAGGAATTTCAGTGGATAGTGGACTAGTGGCCTGCATAATACATTTTTACCACTTTTGAACTACTACGTCTAATTGTACTATTTTTTTTTTTCATTTTTGTGTCAGAATTGCATATCTGCAAAGCTTTTATGAAATTTGAGCCAAGAACCTTTGGAACAACAGACCAGAGCTACAAACAACTGCGCAACATAACGTCGAAATTATTAATGAAATATTTTAAAAATAAAACATTACTTTCCTAGGCTCAAATTTACGTCTCGCTAGAACTGTAAGACGAAACTCCTATATAATTTCTTTCTCGCTGGTCGTGCTTCTTTTCGGATCGTCTACCTTGAAAGTGTACATACTAAGTTTTCTTCTTAAAAATTAAGTTATCTTATCAAATAAACTTGCATTCCTTTTTTAAGTACTTCCGTTACTAAGCATCATTCTAACACGAACATCACCTCAATATCTCTACTGGTTAGATAAATATCTTCGGCTGATAGAAAACAAATTATATGCCTTTTCACCCCTCTAGGTGTCGAATTTCGAAAAATATTAATTTCACTTCCTAAATATATATTCATGATTTTAAGTGAAGTGATAAACACGACAATAGCTCGTTCAGTCGAAATAAAATTGATCATCCATTAAAAATCACATATAACCCCTGTACAGTTCGAATTTTGAAATATCTTGATACCATTTTGCGGCCACTTACCTAATAATCATCCTGAAGTAAAAATAAACTGACTGTTTCATTGGGTTCGATTTATATAGAAGATTTATCTAAAACACATTCCTGGTCTTTTCGCCACCTAAGAAACTGAATTTCGAAACACCCTTGAATCACATTTTAGACTACTTTACTGGTCTCTCTTGAACGTGAAAAAAACAATATCCCGCTGGGTTCAAGATATATAGATGATAAATTGAAAACACATTTCACCACTTTTCACTCCATTTCACCTCCTTAGGTGGCGAGTTTCGAAAATTCGTGAGAATAATTTTCAGGTATTTGAGTAAGCTTCAATTATAAACATAAGTCACGTCGCTATATAAAAATCAATGGGATCGATATATATCGAACGTGAATCTAAAACAAAATTTGCCCTTTTTTACCTGTTTGCGGCAGAATTCGGAAAATATATAATTTAATGGTACTTGAGATATTTACAAAAGTATCAATCTAAAACAAAGAGCACTTCGATATCTCGATTGGTTCGGTAGATATGGAGGAATAGTCGAAAACACATTTCACGTATTTTCACCCTTTAATTGAATTCTGTCTTGGAGTCCTGTCATAGACATTTGTTTACGTAACCAATTAAAGTAAAAATCACGACGATAGCCAATTGTGTTTCAAAGATACAGACGATTCATAGAAAACACATTTTGCCTCTTTTACTGCTTAGGGGTGGAATTTCAAATCCTAAAACAGTTTTTTGGGTATTTACGTAAGCAACATTTTGAAGTGAATACCGACACTCTATCACGAAAGATTCTATAGATATTGATAGTTAATCGGAAACACATTTAAGGTCTTTTCACCCCTTAAATATTGAATTTCGAACAATCCGTTAAATTGGCTAATATGCATTTTTATGTGTGTCCTCGTAAAGTAAATATCACGATGACAGGCCTTCGGGTTCGAGCTCTATCAACGGTCCTTCGGATATACATTTCACCCCTTTTCACCCCCTTAGAGGTCGAATTTCGAAAAATCCCGTCTTAATGTTAGCCTACGATCTGAAGGAAACCCACATAAAAAATTTCACGATTATAGGTTCAGTGGTTTGGGCTGCAGTTTTATGTGTGTCAGTCAGTGTTCATTTTTATGCGTATGCTGCTTGCTATAAACTATTTATTTTCCCGGTACACACATTTGCTACATTTAAAGCTTAGCATGCGTGGTATTCTTGTTTGTATTCTGTAATTGTATTCATAACTCGCGCTGGATAACACTGCACTCTATTCCTTGTTGCGGAAACGTAACAAATAATTAAAAACAATTTTCAAAAAGTTCAATCTGACTTCTGGAATAAGCCACTGCGATTTTATTCCCGCTTCAACTGTGTTGATCCTGCCCACTCCAGCACAAATACAGGCTACACCATTGGTCTAATTTGTGCAGAGTAGGTAGCCTACTGTACTTGTATCCCACGACGAAGTGGGTCTACGGACGAGAAGAGTTTTCTGTGAACTATTGTGATGGCCGCTTGGATAGACGTTTTTGCGTAGATAAGTCCGACTCTGTTGTACGCACGGCCGTAGAAGAACAGGTCTGGACACTCGCCTATCTAACAATGTATTTTGCTTGACCTCCTTGTTGTTTGGCTATAGTTCAAGTTACCGAAAATGTCGTAATTTTTGGCGCGGTAATCCGGGCGTTCGGACTCAAACTCCGCCCACTTTATTTTTCCATTGTTAACATTATAATGTAAATAAAGATTGCTGGAGCCATGATTTAAAATTGTGAGCGAAGGAAGTATTTCATAAATTGATAAAAAATACGTTTTGATAAATTGTTTATCTTAGTGGGAGGGAAGTGAGCGGCGTTTGGGCCCGACCGCTCGGATAACAACGCCAAAAATTTAGCATTATCGGTAACTTGGTGAACTGCAGCCAAACAAAAAAGGGGTCAAGTTTCCAGGCGAGTGTCCAGACCTGTTTTTCTACGGCCGTGGTTGTACGAGCTCGCCATGATGTCTGTCTGTGTGCTACTGGCGCTCCTAGCATTATTGAAAGTAGGGCTAATAACGTTAGGCAACTGTTCTTTAGGTCGGCAGGTTCAGGATTAAGACAAAAGGCAACCTTCATGCAGCTAGCAGGTGTTTTCGCTGTGATAGATTTGTATTGAGGGAGAATTTGACAGTGTGTTCATATCGAGTATAAATGGACGTTGCAAGTATGAGTGATGCTCGTTGAGCTAGTAAGTGTAGTATTTCGCTCAATACACTCAATCCCGTTTCAATAATTTAAACAAATAACGTATTACTGAAGTGTGATGTGGTTGCGTACATTCGTACCCGATGGTCTTCCTTGTATTAGGGTGTTAAAATGCGATTAAGTCATAATTTTATATTTATATGAAATACTGTCAGTTTTGTAGACGATACTTGTGAGTGCAGTTTCCTCTTCCGAAACAAATTTAGCTGGCGTAGTTTTCTTGTAGCGATGCGTCAAAATCAAAATGTGCAATTTCTGCTGTCATGCAAGATGTGAAAACTAATTTACTTAGTACGTGAAATAATTCACAGTGAAATAACGTACTATGGCTATGTAATGAAACAATTGAAAATATCCCGCGAACGGTTTTTGTATTTGAAAAAAAAAAATTACCGAACTTGCAACTTGTTTCTGTACTTCCGAGATTTATTTTAAAATTCAAAATATTATGTTGTGGGTTTTTTAATGTTGTATTGCATAGCTCATGGGATGTAATTTCACAGATAATTGTTTTGTCTGAGTAAGTCAGTTGGTTTTCACCATTTGCACGGCAGTGTAACAAGCAAATTTCGACTTTGACAACTCGTTATGTGAAAACTAATGAGAGCTAAAACTGTTTCGTAGGAGTAAAATGTACTCACAAGTATCGTCTACAAAACAAACAGTATTTCATAAAAATATAAAGTTAAGATTTTATCGCACTTGAACATCCTTAAGGAGTATGGAAAGGTGAGATGTCGAGATTACGACTGAATACTCAATCGTCAATAAATTCTAAACTATTCATCATAATTCCGTGAGAATTCTTTGTCCAGTAGATGTTATATTATTGGACGTCTATTTATACAGCACTAGACGGTAGTATGCTTTCCTTTCGAGTAAAATATTAGAAACTGTTTTTAGAAAAATAGGGGTTTCAAAACATGAAATTCATAAAAATGGAAAACTTTAGTTTTTATAGTTATCAATTATATAATGCCTAGAGCTCTAAAATAACCGAATTTCAAAAATACTCGCGTTTTGCTATGAAAATCGCTTTAACGCCCGTAAACCTCTGGGCGAGAGGTTTTTCGGATGGCAGGTCTAAAAATTTTCTCCAATAAAAACGCACTCGAAGGCGGGAACACTTAGTGGATTTTTATTTTGTGACAAAACAACGTAGGGTACCATGAATTAGTTGGTCGATAGTGTTGGGTGGGTCCACAACTGATAACATGACACTGAGCGTATGACATAGGTCGTTCGCACAAGAACTAACCTCTATATGTTCTTATCTACCAATTCACAACACCCAAAAAAAAAATGGTCATGTGCATAGATACTCTCACATAGGAAATAGTAATATTTAATTTCTTGTGCGTACGCATAGGACAGCAACCAATCACAATAAAGGATTTTGTGATAGTGTCCGCCATGTTGGTTCAACCTCCAAAAATACACATTACTAAAGCAAAGCTAGAATAAGACATTTTAATGTTAACAACTATGTTTCTGTATTGTAAATACTGTTTTACATTGTGCAGTTTATAGGATATTTGTTTCTATGTTTCTAATTATCTCCAAATACGATTTTACTAAAAAAGAAATATTTTAATGGTCTTGGGTTAACATATATACAAGGAATATTTCAGATTCGTCGAAATAATGTCAATGGTTAAACGTAACAGTAAGAATCAAATTGTGAACTAATTTTGCACAATGTGTCTGGTTATGCACAGTTTGTACTGTAATGTTAAATGCCTATGTTTTCAAATTGTGAACCAACCTTTATTATAAATGCTGGCCTGCTTATTTTTACCCGGCAGACAGCGGCGGAGCGATCGAAGCGGCCGGGTTGCGGTTGTCGTGTGCGGGAAGTGCGGAGAGGAGAGACGTCCCCTGGCCCCGCGTCAACCTGATCAATGATTCAAGGCTACGTAAACAGCCTAGGGCCTCCGCCACCCTTATAACGCAAAGAAAATACAGGCAAGTGTTCGGAGCGTGGCAGGACGGTAGAGGATGAGATTCGTGGAAGCATCTAACATAGACAGGCGACAGCAAAGCATTTCCTTCACGGGGAAAGAAATTGTGTATTTTAGAAATCTCTTGGTACAACAGTGCTCTTCTGGATGCCAGGCTGTTTTTTTATTATTCGGCTCGATGCCCACGTGGCGAAAATTCGGGGACCGACCCCGCCGGGAATCGAAAATTTGTTGATATCCCCGCAGGATCTTAAACCTGGTTTTTGGTTAGTACATATAGGCTACATTCCCACCCTTACGCTAAAAGCTTCCGTAGCCAATACTTTTTGTTTTGAAGTTGAGTTAGAGTAATTATACGTAATTATTATATGGTTAGTAACTTAAATTACGTTTGACATTCGTGTATATTTTCCTCAAGTCACCTCACTCAAGCTTAACGTAGTTTTCATTATGCAGTTGCATAACAGATGCTCCTTCTATATTCCTGTATTTACTCTTAAAAGAGTTAGTCGACCTGGCGCGTGAGACCTGCCGCAGCGTGTCACGGGAAGTATTTTTCTTGTGTTACTTTTAAAAATGTCATCCACTAGTTAAAACATGATTTAAGCTCTTCAAAGGTGCTAAAAATGACTTTTTCACGTTTCTGTAGCTGAGAAAATATCAACCGTGATCGGAAAACTAAATCATAGAAACCTGCATTAGACTTTACCACATACTTTCCACAAATAAAATAATAGGGCCATGGCTTGAAGTACCAATGAAAAACTGTTTTTACGAAAACACTGCGCGCTACTATAGTCCTTAGGGCCTAGAGGCGATAAGGTGTTTGACGGGCGTGTTATATTAGACTTATAGCCATCCCCGTTTCCGTGCCTCAAACGTAAAAAAAGCTAGTGTCCACTAACTCTTAAGGCGGTCGCCTGGCAAGGTGTGTTTGTGTGTGAGACGCGAAAATATATGAAGCGCTGCGAGTGACGTGGGCCGGCACATGTGCTGTGATATCGCCTCTGTGCCCAAAGTACCCTCCGTGATGTGTTTACTGTGGGACATTTTATTGAACACATAACTGCAGCAAAGTCCAATGTAATTGTAAACCTCGGTGCCGAACGAATTAGCGGTACGTATATCTTGAGAACGAACCGTCTGAAAAAGCCGACTTTTACTAAGTTTGAGGGCTTTAAAATAATGCTTCCAATGTGCGTGGTCTCCTAACAATAATTTACACAAATAGCCTGAAGTGTTTTTTTTTTCTTTTCGTAGATTAGCATTGTGGATGTAAGTTTACTGGTATCCGAGGGGGAAAATCGTTAAGGTTATATTTCCCCATGATAATTGTGAACGAGGCAGTACCAAAATGAGGTAATTTTATTTTTTAATTTTCACTAGAAAGAGTGAACCGATTTTTAATCTGAAAACGGTATGTTATGTAGTTTTAACAAACAAATTTAAAGTTTGATAATTATGTTTTAACCACGTAGATTAAGCGAAAAGTTGAGTTCGATTATCTAACTCCTTAAATAAATATATTTCAAAAAAGCGAACCTACAGAACATTTGCCCAGTGCCAGCACAGTACAACGTGATGCACAAAATAGCTGTTTTAAAACAAGCCGAAAAATAAATTTAAAATACATTTAATAAATCAATTATATTTTGGTGAGTGAAGGAATAGGGAAGATTAGAGAGAGAGAGGGAGAAAAAAAGGGGGAGGGGAAGCCATGTGTCGGGCAAAGAAAGAAAGAAAGAAGACGTTGATTTGGTTTATATTTTTATCCTTTTCATAACGGCAAAGTTAAGGCATGTTGCCTTCTATTACACTTAGCCATCCTTATAACATACGTCTGAATAATAATGACCAAATAAAAACTCCGTACTGGAAAGAAGTTGATATACAGGACAGGTAAGAGAGCTTTGATTTTGCGTAGCGATAGCTTATAAAAAGTAAGTCGAAAATGTGTTACCAATTTTTTTCGTAAAGTAAATGCACAGGGAGTAATGATATCCTGCAAACCGACTTTAAATTTTCTTAAAACAGAATTAAAAAAAAAAAAAACTACCTTTTTCATTTTTTACACACGTCAGTGTGGGGTTACTTTACAGCAAAGTAGTAATTTTATATTTCAAGAAATGAAATGTCATACATCATGAAATGAAGTTGTGTAGTCATACTAGCCTACATTAACTTTGCGGGCAAACAAAACACATATTCGACCTACTTTTACATAAACTATTTACATGAAATAAATTAATAGTAAAAACATTTTAAAAAACAAGTTTTTATTTAAATTCTCTGAAAAGAAGAAAACAAACTTTAAATTAAATAAAATCCATCCATATATTTACAGTACACAGTTTATATGATATAAAAGCTTGTCGCGTGATTTACCCATTTTATAAAAACATTTTTTATCTTAGAATTACTTACGTCAAGACCAAGTAACATATTGTATTCTTGTTTGTCGACACAGGTAAATCTCGCGACAAGCTTTTATATTATATAAAATGTGTAATGTAATAAGTTGTTGAATTTGATTTAAATTAAAGTTTGTCTTCATTTTATACAATTTAAATAAAAGCTTGTTTTTAAAAAAATGTTTTTGCTATTAATTTTTTTTTTTAAATTTTGTAGCTATTTTTTCATGTTGTTCCCACGAGTACCGAAGAAATATTCGTCGACCCTCCCAGAGCTTTGTTTAGAAGGGTAAGAGCTAATATACAACACGGTGCCCTGAGGTGGTACGTTCATATCATGTTTGATACACTCTGATGCCAATCAGTCCTCGGCACGGCTTCACCTTGACTAGCGTGTTTGCAGGTATGCGCCACTATTTCAGTTTGAAGCTTACTTGTGCCTAACGAAACAGTTCCGGGTTTGATTTTGGATTTTTTTCACCACTGCTAGAATTTTCCCAATGTGTAGGTCGATATTAGTTAAGACACGAACCCATCTTCTCCCAACGAGCTGAACTTGGATGTCATTTTACTCGTATTCTTCTCAGCAAACTCTTTCATTTGATACCCATGTCATGGGAGTGCATAAAAAAATAACTAGTCCGCCATCTTGGGTGGTCCGCCATATTGGATTAGAGTTAAGGCACTTAACTAACCTTGCATTGTCATTCCAACTAAACGTGTATGCAAAATTTCAGCTAAATCGGTTGAGGATAACTGCTTTAAACTTCAGTTGCAAGATTAAACCCGAACATACATAGGTTACATTGCAAGTTAAATGAAAGCTTTTAAAAATAACGCACCCCGTTCGAACTCAACCATGTACATCTGAATAAATGACACAACGAACATGTAGCAGGTGGATGACATAACCAATTAATCAATATATTGTTTAGTTGGCTATGTCATCATGCAATCACAATAGTATACAATTCGTGCATTAACTGTGTGTGTTGTAGCTAAATTACTGGCGTAGGCATTTGAAAGTATATAAAAAAAGCTTTTTAACTCTTTGTTATTAGTTTTTAGTTATTTTAATTTTCGCGCATGTCTGTATGTCGTTCTTAACTTTCTAACTTTGCAAGGACTAGTCCCTTCAGTAACTTAATTTCTGAATGCTATGAATACAGAATATGTGTTGGCTTGAAGTTCTTAACAGCTCGTTTTCACATTGTCTTGTAATTTTTTTAATTGGAGTATTTTGTGTTTTTTAGTATATTTCTCAAAAACAAGAAAAATTGTGTGTGACTAAAGTAATGCATATCTGTCAAGGTAAAAAATATGTATATTTAAAAGATTTCAGGTATTAAACAATTGGCATGCACGGATTACGTAATGATTTGAATTATTTTATTTTGTAGAAGCATAATTAATTGTGTCACGCTTTTTATGTTGGCAGAATGATGTAAGTACTAGGTTAGCTATGTACCTAATGGTGGGTCACATTTCAATTGCAAATTACCGATGACATGCAAATAGGGTGTCCATACCCTGATTTCAGTAAGTTATAATAATCATAGTTTTGGTAATAACTGTGTGTTTCTGTACCAGGTACACTCGTAAACTCCTAAAGTTTCTCCGCATATGTGTCCCGCTGCTAGAAGCGCTGTGGGAGCCGTAACGTTGAAATGGCTTCCCTGCAGGAAACAGCGCAGTGTGTCGTGTGGCTGGCAGCGAATGTTCAGAGTTCGTTATGGAAAAAACGTTACCTGATGTTAAGTTACTCTAGGCATGAATGAAAACCTTTTTAGAAACGGTGTCCGTTAAGAAGGGTACACGCAGTGGCAGATCATCCATTTCGGACGATACTGTGTAGGCGTTTCAAACCGCATTCATCAGGTCGCCACAAAAATCCATTCGACAGGCGTTGCGCCAACTTGAAGTGCCGAGTAGCACAGTGCATAAAGTGGTACGCAGGTGTCTAAAATTGTATGCGTACAAATTCCAAGTTGTGCAGCCATTATCTGAATGAACCATATACAAATGGTTGGATTGGCAGAGATGGCCCAATTACATGGCCCCCGCGATCTCCGGACCTTACCCCCTTAGACTTCTTTCTTGTGAAATATGTGTACCAAACTACTGTTCTCGATGTTGTCAACTTACGGCAGCGCATCAGAGATGCTATTGGTGGTATCACGCCGGAAATATTGCGGAATGTATGGCAGGAGATTGAATACCAGTTGGATATATCGGGTGCTACCAGCAGTGCACATGATGAAGTTAATTGACTGCAATTTGTACATGGTATGAAACTTTTGAGTTTTTCCAGTGGTATTTCAATGCATGTTTAGTTATGTGTATCCAATCAAATGCTATAATATTTCATTGTCAGAGCAAACATTTATGGACATCCTGCATATTGAGAGAACCGAATTCCATAAATACTTAGTTCCGAAAATGTGGTATAGTACTCAAAACAACTTGATGATCAAAGAGCGGAGAAATGGAAGAGTGGGACATCTATTGGTTTTGTAAAGACACCGTGGGGTTTGGTAGACCTGGCCCAAATAATTAGACAAGCAGTAAAATATTGGTGAGAACATTTGTGTTGTGTAGTTCAGATTAGAGAATATGGTTATGTTTGCTTCACACTGTTTTTTTTTTGTTTTGGCGCTTATAAGGCAATACTTGTTTTGAAGTATTATCAATGAATAACTTATTTAATTATTATTTTGAATTTAAAGTTATCTATTTGAAATTTAAGTTAGAGATTTTAAGCCATCAATTTTATAATATTTAATTCTGTAATATTTATGTTACTTGCGTTTACCAAATGCTTGTTTTGGAAGGAAGCCTCCTTTGCCGTCGCCAGAAATAAACTTCGCAGGTAGCAAAGACGAATCTACGTATATTAAAAGAAGGTAATTTTAGACAGAGAAATTTAATTGCAAGAAATCGTATTTCTAAGACACTTAAAGGCACGTTACTTCGCCGAAGGTACCGCAGTCTTTGTTATTCAAATCAGTTTACTTGATATTTGGTTTATTTCAGTTCTAAAGCTACCGAGGCAACGAAAAACGCAAACAATATACCAATGCTACCATTAGCTACATTAACTGCATTTTGCGATGAACTTATACTTTTGAGTTATCAGCGTGAGGAACTTTTTTATTTTTTATAAATTTTGCAAACTATGATTAATAATACAACCCTTCTGGTGAGTTACCTCTAATTAAGAAATCAACATCCAATTGAGGGGCTTAGATTTATAGTGGTGTAAGTCAGTTAAAATGGTTTCCTCGTAAACAATTTTTTGTAATAACATACAAAATGCAGTACATTCTTGCAATGCTCAAATGGAATGCAGAAATTCAGTTATGAGTGAAATATTTTTTACAGAATATTCTCTTGTAAAATGTGAATAATATGAATAAAAACGACACTACTTAATAATTGTGACACCACTATGAATCTCAGCCCCTCAATTATCCATGTGTGGATTATTTTATTTGCGGCAAATTTGAACAAAAATTTTACACTTGAAAGTACAGTGTATAAACACTTTTGAAAGTTGTTTAAAAAGTAATCAAATGTCTGTAATCACTAGAAGAGAGAAAATTAACATGCAATACAATTCGAAGTTGTAATAGTCATTTACCTACTTAGCCTATTATTGTGTGTGTGTCGTCGGTGATGGTAAACATAACAAACAAATGTAGGGACAGGACCTACCAAACGTTGGCAACCCTACATGATGTGTGCGAGATTACAAGGTTGGCACGAACTGTGCCACTAACCAGTCTTCAAGATGGCAACGATACGGTAGCATCGTGTCGAAGGTTCGTAATCGTTTCGCATCGTAGCAATCGTAGTATTTTGTTCAGTTTTTTTCTTGTGTCGTGTTATTGTACATGTGTCGAAGTTACCAACTTCATTGTGAAACGGAAATTATTAAAACTGGTAATTAGTAACTTTTAACTCAGAATTTGTAGCTTGTCATTTGAAATTTACTGTGGAAGAGGGTCCAGGTCTACATTGCAACTTGTAGAGTCTTACAAACTTTCGTGCACTGCACAAGAGACCTCCGTCTTTAGCGCTCCTCGTAGGCTGTCCAGTCAGCTCTTTGATCAAAAATGACGAAAGAATTGACAATTTCTATGCAACGGTTCAGTTTTTCCTAATCGTCCATTGTCATATGACACATAAGTTTTTTTATTGTCGTCTCAAAGTTTCAGTACTAAACAATAAAAATTCTTAAATTCCTAAGAAATTTGTTCGATCAGTTTTGACGCAAATAGCGTTATACCTACTTTATTCTTAAGCTTGTCACTACAGCAAACTGAAGAACAAAATAAGCATAGGCCTACGATGTTTTCCCGATGTCCAGCGACACACACTGAGTGAATTGGAGTAGTTGTGAAACATTTGTATTTATATTCGCAAGGACACTGGTTCGAGTCAGGTTATTCTGATGAGTTAGCTTTATGGTTTACCGAGATAACTCCACACGAGTGCTGGGTGGTAAAATCCTGACAGTAATGGCTGGGCTGATAACTTGCTTAGTTCTGCGAAGCTTGTCGTTTGAGTGTTTCTGTCTCATATGTGAAAAATCACATGTCACTCAACATAAAATGCATGCACCCGATTCCAATCTCTCACCCCTTCCCCTGTCCCCAAGATATTTTCACTCACCAGATGCGGCGCGGACTACCCCAATCTCCACACCCACAGATATGTTACAATCTTCTATTTCTCTTTCGGCGTAGGTACTGGGCCAATTCAATATCTGAAAACGGTTTTAGATACGTTTCATTTGTGGTCAAGTGTGTATAAGGAGACTTTTCCAAAAAATAAAAAAATAAATAAATTCCGAAAAACGTAACGTATTTTGAATAACATGAAACATAATTATTAAAATTTATATGGTTTTACGATGTACAATTAATTTTTAAGATTTGAAATTCATCCACAGGTTTTCAAATTATAGATGGAATAAATGTCACTCCTGAAA
Source organism: Medauroidea extradentata (assembly GCA_003012365.1). Classification (NCBI taxonomy): domain Eukaryota; kingdom Metazoa; phylum Arthropoda; class Insecta; order Phasmatodea; family Phasmatidae; genus Medauroidea; species Medauroidea extradentata. Next base: position 70,368 of record PNEQ01010306.1, on the reverse strand, counting down.
GTGCTGCCATCATACGGCAGAGAATCTCACTAGACGTGTGGGACATGTATACGCTGCACGCAGTTTGAGAGCCAGCCAGACACGGGAAATTACCGTAGTTTTATTGCGTATGTGTTCTCGGTTTTCAGTCACAGCATTTCCGAACAAGTCTAGAGATGCCAGCTGGCTGCCAGTGTACTTGTTTCTCCCATTTTTATCCCCTTAGCTATATATTTATGATCTCTTTTCGCACCATTTCGCCAGCCACGGCAGCAGTGTGTTCCGTAAGATAACAGTAGGACCTTTATTGCCAATAGAACGCTGCCGTTCCCTTAGTTGACAATGTGCAGTCTCGGTGGGGATTGCTTGGTTTGTGAACATTACTCAACGAATCTCACGGGTGCTAAAAGGGTTATCGAACTATGCCTTTCGGAATACATTTGCATCCCAACATCGCCAGGTTGCAGGAAGTGGGGAAAAAATTTGTTCAACTGTACGCATAATGAATAGGGATGGTGAAATTTCGTGAATTCAATGACCTACATGTTAGAATAAAATATTCTAGGCATACTCAAGTCCCGATCATTAGACAACTAGCTGCTACTCAGAGGAACAGCAGGCAATGAACGAATAGACAGGGCTTGAGTAGGCATAGGATATTTGATTCTAACATGCAGGTAATTGAATTTGCGAAATTTCACAATCTCTAATACTGAAGTATGTATTTTTATTTCGGTTTCTGTTATGTATACTTTAGCATTAAAAATTATTTTGCTATCGCTATAGTTTATACGTTCTGTAGTCTCTGTGTATAAAAGAGAACACTGACTGCCTGAATGACTGACTGGCATATAGGCCATTCACGTTAAAGTGAGCACTGCATTAAGTTTTCTTTTGGCCATTTTGCAGTCATATTTATTATTGTTAATATGAAAACTTCCATGTAACTAAAAACCAGAGTAAATATTTAAACATACTCAAAAGGTAACATACATAATGACTCAATAAAACAGCTTTTTAGTTAATTACAAGTTGTGCTGAGTGCTCAGTTTACAGTGAACATCCTGTATCAAACTGTAGCCCAAACCGCTGGACCTAGAAATGTGATAATTTTTTGTGCGGGTTCCCTAAAGGTTGTAGGCGCGTACTAACGAGGGATTTTCGCCCCTAAGGGGGTGAAATGGGATGGAATGTGTTTTATAAGATTCGTCTACATAGCTCGAACCCGACTGTCTATCGTCATAACTAGGGACAGGAATTTTTGGTGAAAAGATATTTGCCCCACTTCGTGTCAGTGTCTTACGTGCACACCTTCATGGCTATTGACAAGAGTATTTTGTGCAGAGTCGTTATTCATTTGACTGTGCCAATCAGTACACGGATAACTGCGACACGTCCTGTGATTTGCGGGTTTAACCTCCAGACGCTGGGTGTCACGGCATCCAATCACTGACCACAAAGCAGAGATGCAGGTGCGCACGTAAGTCACTGAAACAAAGTGATGCAAACATCTTTTCGCGAAATGCCCTGTTTCTAGTCATAACTTTAGTTCAACGGGTCAGTCATAAAAAACATATTAACCAATTTAAAGGTTTTTTGTGATTCAACCTTTAAGAGGGAGAAAATACCTTAAATGTGTTTTCGATTAATTTTCTATATCTACAGAACCCTTCGGGATACAGAGTTGATTTTTACTTCAAAATGACTTATGTGAATACCCAAAAAGTTGTTATTCGATTTTTCGCAATTCGACTCTCAAAGAATAAAAAGGGGGAAATTTTTTTAAAATTAATCGCCTGTACAGCTCGAACCGTATTGGCTATCGTCGTGATTTTTACTCCAATTATACACGTTTACAAATTAATATAAAACATAGGACTTCAAAACGTTTCGAAAGTTTTTAATTAAGGTGGTGAAAAGACGTTAAATGTATTTTCGATTATTCTTCCATAACTATCGAACCAGTCGAGATATTAAGTGCTGTGTGCTGCAGAATGTTTACGTAAATACCGAAAATGTATTGCATGGCATTTTACAAATTGGACTCCAAAGATGAAAAAAAAGGTAAAATATGTTTTCGATTCGTTATCGATGTATACCGAATTCACTGAATTTTTAGATATTGACACAATTTTTCAGTACATTAATGCTTACTTAAATACTTGAACTGTAGTTAGCTGATTTTTCGAAATTTGTCACGTGAAGGTGCCCACACACTTGGGCGCGGCAGCAGGAGAGCCCGCACACTTGAGTGCGCTGCGCCCCGCCGCTCTTCGCCCTAGTGTGCGGGGATCCATTTATTTGCATTTAACTGATCCACGGGGAAAAAGTCGCTGCGCTCCGCCGCGCCCAAGTGTGCGGGCACCTTAAGGAGGTGAAAAATTATGAAACGTGATGAAAGGTGTTTTCAATTAATCGTCTATATGTTTTAAAAACAACGCGCTGTCGTCACGGTTTCCACTTAAATTTGACGCCTATACAAAATACATGGAACGTGTTTTAGCTTTTTGTTGATAATGAACACGTAAATGACCGTAAATAATTTCAGAACTTTTCTAATTCCGAACTCTTAGAGCTGTGAAGGAATGAAAAAATATTTTTAATGAATCGTCGATTACACTTGACTCAATAGGTTGCGTTGTGATTTTCACCTCAATTGGATACCTAAACAAGTTTTTAACACGCGATGGTAAGATTTTGTTAAGTTCTATCACTAAAAAGATGTAAAAGAGCAAAATTTGTTTTCATTCTTACCATGATATCTACCCAACCATTTGTGATATTGAGATATGTTTTGCTTTAGAATGATGCTTGCGTATATACGAAAAGTAATTAACTCCGTTTTTATTCTGCGAAAATAACGCTCAAATCCCCTATTGGAGGGAGGGGGAGGGTTGTAGTCTTTGTAAACATCTTAAAGCAGACGATAAAAAAAAGGTGTAGCATTAGAGAAGTAATTTATAGGGAAGTTAACATTCTGCAACTGTACCTTTACATTATGGTTGTACAACCTCTATGTGCCCAGTGACTGAATATTTAAATTTATTTTTAATTAACTGTACGTATTGAGGGCACTGTCATGAATAATCGCGCTATATGTAAACTTACCTTCTTTCTCTTTTCTGTGATGTAAACGAGCCATCATACCACCTGTACTATTTGTGCCATACAAATGCTCTTTCATATTCAAGGTCTGTTTTGCTGTGACTATAAATAAGGTCCGGGACAGTTGTTAAGATTGGCTGGGATAGACTGTCAGTTTTCACATTGCAGCTATATAACTACGTAGCTAGCTGCAGAGTAAGCTAAACCTGCAGCTTGGTTATCGTAACACTTAATGACCGAGTTACTAATTTGGTGTACAAAGAGGTCTTTCAACTGAAGTAAATACTCGCTGTTATACGAGTAATACACACGGGAGATGCCGCACTGTTCGCTTATATAATAACAATTATTGTTTGTTCGACTTCTATGCTGTTTTATACCAGTCATCCAACTGCGATGAAATTTCTGCAAAAAAATTGGGCGGGGAAGGCAAAACGATGTAGAGGGCCAGAAAAGGATACCCAAAAATAAATTAGTGAACAAATAAGTTTTGTGATTTTTTTGAATTATTATTTTTGCATGGGGAAAAAAAGAAGGGGGGGGGGGCAACGGAGTAGAGGGACGAAATGTGACACCCGAAAAATTTAGTAAAAAAATTAACTTTCGGAAGGAGGGGTCAAAATGGGGTATAGGAGCAGAACGGGTTGCCCAAAAAGATTTTGATTTAATGAAAAAAAAAAAAAATAGTTTACGGGGAAGGTGGGAGGCAAAACGGGGTACAGCAGCAGAACAGGATACACAAAAAAAATTTGTGGAACATTTTTCCTTATTAAAATGTTTCTAAAACGGATATTAATGACCCTTTACTTAATTTTGCCCCATTTAGCACTTTCCAAAACATTTTTGTTTCATAAATTGTATCGTATTAAATTGCAAACCCAGAAACGAAGTTGAGGGAAACCAGCTAGTTACGTTATAATTTTGTGCTGGTTACACAAAAACTATTTAATGTGAACTGCTCTATAATATATTTTTATTAAAGCCGTGGGAGTTCAGTTCAAATATAAGTATTGTCTTTAGACAGTAAGGCCACAAGTGCCTCCTTCCTACACATGGATAAAAGCATTTTTTAAAAAAAGGGGGGAGAAGTTCACCACTACTATCAATATCCATAAGTCCTAACTATGTAGTTCACGCTTCGTTTGTACTCTAGTAATTAAAACTCATTTATAATATGACTGCTTTTGCGGTTTCAGTTTTCTCCTACTAATATTTTGGAGAGCGAACAATTAAAATTGCATTTATTGCTGATATGAAAATCGTGATTTACTTTTCAGGTATGTTACTTAATAAATAGTCTTTCTTGTCCATAATCCCTGTTAAGAGATCATCACATGCGTGTCTTACAACCAGAATACTTTACGTTAACGAATACGCATAGGTCAGTCCAACACCGAATATTCTACAACGTAATCGAAACGCACTTGGGTAAAATGCCAGTCGGGCTAAACGCTTACTAAGGAAACAAAATGTATGCTCAAATTCTTTATGCTATATTTATTTTCACAGTGACCTTCGACTGCTTCACCAGTGAACGAGTTGGGAAACCAGGGAAAGGGATGAGGTGGCTTGTTAATAGCTAATAATTAGAGACACTGGAAAATCGCGGGAATAGTTGACTGTTTGCTAGGCTCCAACGTGATTTATATAACACTGAATGTATTGTATCAACATTGGCTATCGTTTATTTGTAGCATTTGTTCTCTCTACAACAGGCCCAGTTAGAACTGCACAGCTTGGACACACAGCGTGTGTGATTTGCCCCAAAACTGTTCACACGTGTCACGGTTAATATAATACAGTTTATTGGAGACTATCTTAAACATTTTCGCCATTTTCCAGTATCTCTACTAATAATGGATCTGTGTGGTCCAACACGTGTTAGTTAAGAATAGTCCAAAGAATCTAAGCCATACGCTCTCTCTCTTTCTCTTGTTTATTACTAAATGTTAACATATAGTGAGGGATTTTGGTGCCCATTGACTAACATAATAAACTATGGAACAACAAACAAATAAAACTCACACATTAACTACGAACATATTTGATTCTATGATTTTGGTGGCGACGTCTGAAACCTGCAGTTTCGAACGAGGTGGCACAGCTGTTTTAGACGTGGTTGGTGTTGGCGACAGTTGGACAGACTACCAAATGCGTGGTGGCAGAACTGCCTGTTAGTGTTGCAGTTGCTGGTGTTGGTCAGGAAACAATTTTAAATCTCAACCGGATGGTTGTTGTGTTGTTGTTGGTGTTGTAGCTGAGTTCAAAAGATTGAACTTATAAGTACAACCAATCAGTGAGTGAGATATTTTGGTCAGCGTTCAACATCTTTAACGCTGGGTGGGAAGGGGGGGGGGTAACATGATGTGATAATGGAGCAGCGCCGGAATGAAAGGGCGGGGGAAACGGGAGATCCCCGAGAAAACCCGCCAACCAGCGGCATCATCCGGCACGATTCCCACATGCGAAAATCCGGGGACCGACCTCGCCGGGAATCGAATCTGGATCGCCTTGGTGGGAGGCGAGAGATCTGATCTCTCGGCCACCGCGGACCCTACTAACCAATTAGATTGCAGTATGTGGATAAGTTGTGTTTAAGGCTATTCAAGACTAGTGAATATCAGCACTCTCTCATATTCTTATGAAACTCGGAATATGTGCTCTGAATCACGTTTTTAGACAGTTAAAGCGGTCGCAGACATTGTATAAAGGCTAGTGCGCGCCTGAGCATAGAACAAAGAGGATTAGGAAGGACGTGGAAGGATGACGCTACGTCGCTTGAGCTCTCTACCCACATAAGAAAGGCAAGCGTAAGAAATCGTCGCGTCGAAGAAAGGGACACGCACTTGTTACTGCACACATGTACCACAATGAGTCGACAATTCGCATTGCTATAAACTTGTTATCTTTGTAATCAGGACGAATGCTGCTATTGGCCAAAAACAAAATATTTCAATGTAATAAAACGGTATTCGTTTTTAGTGCACCTAAGATGTCGGCAATTTTCGACCTTAGAAACCTTACTTTCAGCAATATTTTAAAATACGAAGTTGCGTCCTTTCATGTTTTAATAACTTTTGTCCATTAGGTCGCGACATCTAATTTTAGAGTAAATTATTTCATTTTAGTAAGTCTGATAGATTTCCTTAGTTGCGTACGCCTGTAGTCATACATATTTTGACTCTGACATGCTATTATTTGAATACCATGGATGCTAAAAAAAATTTCCATAAGAGAACAATGCAGTCTCGAGTGAAACAAAACTGTCATAATTTCGTACTCAAATAAAACTTTTGATTTCACACTTGAACGGCCTTAATGCTAAAGCAAGAACGTTGTCAAGTCTCACTTTATTTCTAACTTCCTCAAACACGAACGGGATCTTGGTTGGCGCAGTGGCTAGAGCACTCGTCTCCTACAAAGGCGATCATGGGTTCAATTCCCGGCGGGGTCGGCCCCCAGATTTTCGCACGTTGGAATTGTCACGGACGATGTCGCTCGCGCTAGTCTTGGTTCTTCTTGGGAATCTCCTGTTTCCCCTGCCTTTTCATTCTGGCGCTGCTCCAAACATAATTTCACCCCTCATCAACGCTAAAGACCTAGATGTTAAGTGCTGACCAAAATCACTTCAGTCAATCTCAAACACGAAGCTAAACCCTGACATTCGGGTATGAAATGTATTACAAACTCAAATTATTTCATCCACCTAAGTTGTGCCAACCTACGCGTTGCACACCAACCAATAAGAGGCTTATGCACCGTACGTATGAATGGTGTTGTAGTGTGCTGCGCCTATTTTTTTTTTTCACGCGAAACAGCTACGCTTATTCACAATATGTTTATGTACGAAAAGAACACATGGTTAAAACTACACTTCTTTCGTTTTTAAAATGCAACATGCTTATTAGAAATATGTTTTTGAGGCCCCTTAAAATGGTTATTAACGGTTTTTTTTAGACAGCTGTTACTGTAAAAATACCACCCGGATTCGTAAAAAGCAACGCTGGAAGCTTGCGTTGGACTTTACTAAAAAATGTTCTACAAATAAAATTATAGGGTCGCCGCTTTAAGTCCCATAGGAAAAGAGTAGTAGGAAAACTCTGCACACCAGTTCGGCGCGCCGAGGATAGAAGCGAAGCTGTTACCGTCGAGTGTGGCAAGTTGAACCTTATTGCTTCATGGTCTCCGCTCACCAAACGCGGTAAATTACGTCTGGTGCATAGTTCTCTTAACAACACCAACAGCAACCGCCAATGGACGACTTGAAAAGAGGCGGGGCTTCAGTCAGGTGTGGGAAACAATTCCTTATCTCCATGGATACCGCAGCCAAACATAACCTTCATTTAGCTGTTTGGCGTCAAATGTCCCGGATGAGATGTACGTCAAGAAAATTGATTATTTGTTTGGAATTTGCCGTTTTTCCAGGTAAACATTAATTTTATATATTTCCGTACCTTAACCATGAAGTAGAAACTACTATTTTTTCCCCTTGCGTGCAAATCTATGAATGCGCAACATTTTTGCTTTCTGCAATTACCAACTAACAAATCAGCATTGTTTGTAAACAAGCTTTGTTTCCCACAGTACTTTTCCGCTGCGGTGACGTCAGAGGGCGTGTACTTCAAGTCGTCCATTGCGCCAGAGACATTATCATTCCTCGGTCTTACGTGCGATAATAAGGTATAACGGAAACAGAGTGGGAGCTCCTGTGAACATCCAGGACTCGCAGTCTAATGTAACCACGTGTCCTCTTGGGACAAACAGGAACTGATTACTAGCAGAGAGAGATGTGAGGATCGATCAGTGTGTAGAGTGAGTGGCTGGGAAATGTCACGACCCCTCGGAGCTCGTGTCTGGGACAACCAGTCTGTATACCGGATCTGGGGCGTGTTTATTTCCGGGCCTTCGTCACTCAGCAAAACTGATGCCCCGTTAAAAAATATAACATCGAGGCATGCGCAATGTGTATAGAATGGTGTCGGGTTTTGACACCGTTGTACAACGAATTTCAGAGTATGCTGCATGAACTTAGAAAGTTCAAGGGCGTTAGACCCTTGAAATTTAATTATTTTATATTATGCCAAACACTGTTCAACTGTTGCACATCAGACAACACGTTATTTGCCCAAATAAAAAAATTTAGGCCCTATACTTTTTGCATAATCACTCATCAGAGTCACAAAATGGCCATTGCGGTGTAGCCAAAATCCAAAATAGTAACTAACTAATGAATTCAAAATTACAGGAACTGATAGTCAGTGTATCAATGCATTTCATGACATGTTTAACAACAGATAGTTTTGAAAATTTCAGTAGTAGCCAAAAGTCAAAGTTATGCAAAAATTTACTCATTTTCATACATTTTAAAAAAATACAAAAATGTATCCCTTTGTGTTTACAAAAGTGCCTTGAAGGAGCTCACATAATTAAGTATCAATAAGAATGATCTTGTTTCTGCAAGTTAATTTATTTTTTATTATTTTGGCTACACCGCAACTGCCATTTTGTGACTTTGATAGGTGATTATGCTAAAACTATGGGACCTAAGTTTTTTTTATTTGGGGAAATTACATGTTATCTGGTGTGTAAAAATTGAACAGTGTTTGGCACAAATATAACGTTTTGAATTTTTACGGGTCCAACGTCCTTAAGACCGCGTCGTTCTTCTGTTTTTGCTGTTTTTGCGATTATGTTTTTAAAAACATAAATGAGAGATGATGTCACAAATCTGTTTGGGATTTTTGTTTAAAATGGCTTTTGCCGTTATAACTATTTTTTTTTCCAAGACAAGAAATTACACGGTTTCGACTAAAGTCAACCAGAATTTCGATGATAACATGAATAGCAAAACCATAGTATTGCCTTAGAAAAAAATCAACCAGCATGGAGAATATCGTTGTAAAAAATTGTCAGTACATTTTTGATATCTGGTCTCGTTTCGGCGTAAAAAATTAATATCGCGAAAAAAAAAGTAGAAACCAAAGAGACCATGGCCTTAAAATGTAAATTTGTTAGTGTACTCCGGGAAAACCCACCCATGTGATTTACGACCATTCATTCTCGAACATCCTGTATATATTTACATAAATAATGTTTCTAATTCATCTACATTATTATCCAGGACTGCTGCAGTTCGGTAACTGGTTCGAATACATTTTTTGTATCAGTATAAAATTTAGTTTAGCAACGACGAATTTCCTGTGTTTAAAAAAAAACTAATCCGGCTAATGTAATTGCGCAAGAAATTATAGCCATCATTCATTTTGTTGTTGCTGCTGACGATTGGCGCTTTTCTAGGCTGAAGCTCATGAAAACATACCTGTACAAGACAGGCTTTCAGCTGTTGTCCTTCTGTCAACAGAAAATGTTTTGGCATGTACTCTTTACTATAGTAACCTGATGGGAGATTTCACAAAGTCTTAAAGAGTTTTTATTTAAAGCCTTTCTTGTACAGTTCATTACACCAATTCTGGTTTTTTATTTACTAACTTGCCGCATGTGCACAACGGTTCTGATTAACTTTTTCGTTCAAAGTGTTTTTGGCATCGTTAATTTTACTTTTGATGATTTTGGCTTTCTTCAATGATGTTAGAGCCTTCTTACACTGATGTAGTAAAATATGTTAAGTAATATTTTTCCTTGAATTCATGATTTATATTCATATCTATGTATAAAATGAAGTGCCCCACTCATTCATCAACGCACAGCCGCTGGACCTATAAGCGTGAAATTTTCAGCGTAGCTTTCCCTCACGGCGCGGCGTAGGCACCCACTAAGGAAGGATTTTTTCGAAAATTAAAGGGATGAAAAAGGGCAAAACGTGTTTTCGTGAAATTCTCAATAACTCTCTAACGTGATGATATATTGTTAATATTTTTACTTCAAAACATTGTCTAGGCAAATGCATATTTCATAATTTTTCGATTTTTTGAAATTCGGAAATTAAGTGGGTGAAAAGCCGTTAAACGTGTTTTCAATAAATCCTCTATTTCTCTTAAACCACGTAAGATATCGAGGTGACATTTGCATCAGAATGGTGCTCATGTAAATGTCTAAAAAGTAGTTCTTGGATTTTTCAATATGCATCCTTGAAAGCCGGTAAAAAAATGAAACGTGTTTTCAATTAATCATCCGTGTCTCCTGAACCAATTGAGATACCCAGGTGGTTTTTGCTTTAAAATGAAGCTTACGTAAATACCTAAAAAGTGATTTCAGGATTCTTCAATATTCGTCCTTGGCAGCTGGTAAAAAAAAAAGTGTTTTGCAGAACGCAGCTCTATTAAGAACGGCTGTCTCTTTGATAAAACGTGAAGATAACTTTGATATGTGTAATACTCTTATTGCTATAGAGAACGTAAAATTAGCCTTGATTTATATGGAGTTAATGCGGGTTGCATAAATGCGCCTGAAACTCTGGCGCCCTTCTGGTGGCCGTGTATTTGTGTGATGTATTTGTGTGAGTGAGGCACGGCGCTAAGGGCGACTTTGTCCGGCTTATCTGGCATGGTATCACCTCTACTGCAAGACACTGAAACGGTGTGCAGTGGTATTGTAGGACACTCGCTTGACTGACACTTTCAGTGGTGACCTCATCTTTTTATTGGTGGAAAGTTTTAAGTAAAGTCCAATACACCTCTCTATTGTAGTTTCACACGAACCCCTTAAGTAGTTGTTTATATATAATATATTGAAAAAGCTGTTTTTAGCCATTTTGAGGGACTCCGAAACGGTCTTTCTAAGTAACGTGATGTTTTGAAACTACTATTCCGATGTCGTTTGAAGTGTTTGTTCTTTTCGTAAATCCACACATTTGAATCACGTTTAGTAGTTTCTTAGATAAAAACGTTCTGCTAGCACGCTGCAACGCTGGTTACAAGGCAGGCGGGCGCCTTAAGATGGCCGCCTGCCCAGGCCCTCGAGCGGTGTGCTGAGCTTCTGGCGTTAGAGGTTTAATCAAGATCTGCTAAACGTGCGTGTCTGCATTCAAATAACGTTACACGTGCGTGTATTTCCATTTCAGATCCTCCACTTATCTTTGAAGTTTTTGAAAATTAAAATTTTTTGTAGCCAGTTTTTTGTATGAAAATCTTAATACAGAATCTTTAAGAAATGTATACGCGTGTAGACCACACTTTTATATTTTAATACCACGTCATAAAATGCTTGGGTCACTACAGAATGTTTGATAGTACTATGTCTTTGAATGTTTCTTGCAATTGTACAGAGTGACAAACTGTAATTTCGTGGACATCACCATTACGATATATGTCGTCCCAGAAATCTTAGAATGAGACTAAGAAAACCAACTACGAAAAAAAAAAAAAGACAGTTGGTACTACCAAACATTCTCTAGTGACCCTACCATTTTATGACGTGCATTAAAATATACATGGGTGTTGTACACGCGTATACATTTTTTTGTTGACTAATTCTGTATGGAATATTTCATGTTCTGATTTGGTTTATGGATGTGTTGACTACAGCCAACTGGACGTTTTTTTTTTTTTTTTTTTTTTTTACGTTTTTCGTTGTGGGTTTTCTTAGTCTCATTCTAATATTTCTGGCGCGACATATATCGCAGTGGCGCGTGTTCACAATAGTACAATTTTTTCAGTACCATTTATCGGCGAGAAGACAGTTCAGTTAACTTGTACCTAGAGGCTAGGATGAGGCGTGATGCGCGTGTGTGTCGTCCTCAGATCTCCGCACTGCTAGACCTTGAACGCACAAGATACGACCAACTAGGCGACCACATTACAATCTTTATACGACGCTTTTAAAATCTTCGCATCCCACCACACAAATAGTTGTTTTTGTGTTATATCTCTTATTTTCTTTGGCCGCGGTCACGCTAGAAGTCTTAAACCTGTTCAGTTAAGTACATTCGGCAGCAATGTTTGATCGTGTTTAAAAGCTAAACATGTTTGCGAGGTTACACTGGTAAATAGAAAAAAAAAAAAAACTACAATGGACATTCTGACCTCAACAAACTTGGAACCTGAAATGTTTTTTTAGTTCGTTTTCAAAGTTGAATTTGTGTAAATATATGAACGGGAAATTAAACCCAACTCATAGAACGTTTTCTGATCGCCAAATTTATTTATTTGGCGTTTTACGTGCCCTCGAAGAGCACTAGACCTTGGTATTAGGTACATGGGTTGGGGGGGAGGGAGAAGGAATTGGCCAGGGCCTGTTTAACGAACCATCCCAGCATTCACCTGGAATGATTTAGGGAAACCCTGGGAAACCGAAATCAGGATGGCCGGAGCCGGGGATCGAACCCAAACCTTCCCGAATGCGAGGCGAGTGTTTTACCACTGCTCCACATAGCTCGGTACTGAAGTGTTGTTAATTTTTTAAAAATTTTACTTTAAAAATGTAAGTGTGCTTTTCCAGGAATCGAATTATTTAACACCCTTCGCTTGTTTATTTTTCAAGCACTTATTGTCATTTTAGGTGTTGTTTTGAAAGGGTGGGTTTTGTTGTGTAAAGACAGAGTAGCTGAACTAATCAAAGGCAAATTAAATTCGTCCTCTTTACAAACAGTTTCGTAAAAATTATTCGTTGGTGTTATAACCACCCAACGTTATTGAATGATATGTGTTGAGAACAAACACGTTGTCGAAGAAATTTGGCAAAGTAACGGGCATTTTGTTATTAATTTACGACTGAACTCAAACACTTTTGTAATTTTGCGTAGTGCATCGAACTGTTTCAAGCAAGAAATAATGTTGCCAGCGCTCTGATGTTTCGTAGCTATAAACAGTTCGAATGACATTGCTACAATATTAGTAAATTAAAAACAATCCTTATACACATCTTATTTCCTTGTGAATAAAGTAAAAAAAAAAAATACCCTACAAATTGAACAGGGTTTTACACTGGGTAATGTCTATGCTTGGAGGATAGTTAATTTTTTCCAAAATTTTAATTTAAACGCTTACTTAACTTTCATCAACAGCATGCAATATGTTATGCATGGCGTAGGAAGCGAGAGCTGCTGTATTTTGTATTATTATCTTTGTAAGCAACTTTATAGTAAATAACTCGTATTTATTTCGATTCCATCAGCGTAAAAGTTACTACACAGCATGGTGATAAACAACACTTAAGACCATAAACGTGTGCAGGTAACCCATCATAAAAATTGGCAGAAAAAATAATGTTTATGTACAACCTAAGTCTGTTACAGAAGGATATAAACATGTAAACACTATTAGAAATGTAGTTACATATATACTTGCTGCTAGAAACGAAAGAAAAAAAACCTTCGAGGTTTAGAATACGTATAATAATCCCCATTGTCAAACCGAGAGCCACATTTAACACTGCATCGCATAATGTACAAACTGCGAATTTATTAATTGTGGGCCAAACGTTGCTATTCATTGTTGGAATTCGGTGAATTAACGTCTCGAAAATTGCGATGTGTTGGGTAAAAATACAATGTGAAATTTTTGTTGATATCTTTTGGTAAATGAGGATATTCAGTACGGGACAACCTGAATCATCGTAGAGTTAAAAATATTTTAAAATGCAAAACACCGTTTTTAATTCTTTACACATCGTCGGTCAATGATGAATTATCCAACTCGTTTAAGACTTAGCTTTAATTTTGACTAAGTTAACTTGTTAAATATTTACATTCGTTTTTGCTAGTTCGAAGGGCTCTTACACATCCGTACAATAGACTTAGGCATCGTATATATATATATATATTTTTCTTCTTATTTTGAATAGCCTACGATTGTCGAGGTTATATGTGAAGTTCGGTTTATAAATTGAACATCTACACAATGAAACAAATAACTGCTCATACAAGATAATAAACACACTCAATCTCAAGTCATAGCAAATAACAAATGTATACAAATGTACACGTAGAACGAAACACCGTGTGCAATTTGGAGGAATAAAATGATAAACTATAATTAAGTGATCTTAAAAAAAACAGTAAAGTTGTATCAAGTCTCTCACAAATTATATTTATTACAACTAACAACTTCGAGCAAACATTTACTAACGGGTTTGTGAGGTGACTATATATTTTGAAAAGGATCAGAGGACAATCAACATTTTATTTATTTACAAAATTGTCACTTTCACTTTATAAGGTGGTACATACAGTAACATATAAATGAGATTCTAAAAAAATAAATAAGACAGTGATACACAGCAACAATAAATACAGAGCGAATAAAGTTATCAAACGTTTGACATTTTTCGTCTAGGAAAGCAACTCACACTCACGACTAGATTGATCGGAACTGTTTTGTTTCGTCCACGAAAGTACAACCAACAACAAAGTACTGTTATTCACAAGCAAGTTCTTGCTAGGCAGGGAGACGAATCTCTTATGCTGCTAAACATAAATCAGAAAAATATTTCTGCATTCCCCTTAACAACGTGATGAATTTTGAATACTGTAAGCGGGGTGACTTTGGACACGTGGTATGACTTTGGACACTTTTATTGTATCTGTATCTCCCATGTTTGTCAACTGTAAGTAAATATATATTAAAACTCATGTGGATATTTCTTATTTGGAATTTATCGCAAGTAAATTCATTTATTTATTTATTCAGGACTACCATATGTGCAAAAAAATACTTTGAAATTTTCCAAAGTCACCCACTTTTACGGTATTTCTATTTCCATTGCAAACAATTTTGCTTACCTTTAATACGCACAAATTTCGTTACGCAGTATACTAATAAACTGCAATGAATACATTTGTTTTCAGCAACATTGGTGGTATACCTATACGAGATGTTACAAATATAGCACGCTGTGAAATACAAAAACTTGCTTCTAACTAAAAGTGCTGTTTGCATATTTTCCTAGTAATGAATCCATACATTGCCTGACTGATGATGCCATACAATAGGCTCCAAAACGCCTGCTATATCCATTACATTAAAAGTAAATATTACGTTTATTGGTCGAGATAAATAAACTTTAAACCTATAATTTTTAGTTGAATTGTTTACATATGTGCTTAAAAATATATTTCATTGCATAGTCTAAGTATAAAGAGTAGAAATACAGAACATGTTTCATATACAAGTTAAAGATACATTTTGAAGTATAGCTACGAGACACGAATACAATTGGCTCTTTTTTAAAAACATACTTCGATTATTAGGCAATTAAAATAATTATCCATATACTTTGACTACCTTAAAAGCTTTGTAAGGAGCAATAAGAATTAAACATTTTCCTTAGGACAGTCTTGAAACCAATTGCTATACAAAATTCCTTCGGAGACAATTTTTCATCGTTTTATTTATGTTGACATTAAATGACTGAAATAGTAATTAAATTACTGTGGCACGCTAATTAATTGTTCCCTAAATGTTAAGTTTAAAAAACGCTGGAATGTATCAGACGGTATTCAACGTTCCGTTACTACGGGTCAAGTGTAACCGCATACTGTGAAGTTCAGAATTAGGAACATCATTATTTGGGTTTTTAATGGTCCTTTTCTTCTGGTGACTGGAATTCCCAACACTGTAGTCTAAATCAGTGTTTTAAAACAGTGCGGCGTGACGCGTCGCGACAAACTGGACCCAGTGAGAGCCTTGATGCTGACGGTTGGCGTCGAAAGATCTGCGTGAGCAACATACATTGGATATGACGCTTGTCGCTTGCGACGGTTACACGGGATAAACAGCTGAACTGTTTACACTCATGCGCACAAGCAACACTCAAGTTAGAAATAAAATATTAATTGTTTTCTAATTGTAATTACATATTTAATACTGATATTCTAAATTAATGCACTGCACTGCTTAAATTCATTGAATAGTATGGAGTATGGTTGTCTTACGTTTTTTTTTCTGGAATGACTTCTGTGGAGAATGTAACTTCTCTTTGTTTGGTAATTAACTGATGCAAACAATTATGCGTTCGTGTTTCGTCAGAACTGTTCCTCGAAGCCTAAGTCTTATACAGATAACAGATGACAGTGCAAGTTCGTGTTGCCGTCGGACGGCGATATTTCATCGCTATATTGTGACGACGCGGCAGAAACTCATCGCTGCTGGCTGCCAGCGTAGGCCGTATCGTGTCGCGTAGACCAACTCGATTTCAACGAAATTTAATTTTTTTCTACAGTAGGAAGATAAAGAATAGGCCAGTTTCAGTATGTTGATGACATAACCACATGCTTCAACACTCTCTAAACGCATGTTGTCTTCTACGTATAAAATATTGTGACATGCACGAGGTTGAATCATAAGTTGCTAAAGACTGTTTTGTTACCGTTCTAGTGGTCTTGATTAGCTTGTATGAAATGAATTGAGATGAAATTGAATCAGCATGTCTTCAAAATTTCTGTTCACAACCATACGACTTAAAACATACACTTGAAGGACGAGTTTAATTTCACCACTTTATTTAAGATCAATGTGTATTTCTGAAGAAAACACCAGTGCGTCATGTTAATTAGCAGTTAATACGTTCAAAAGATATTGTCAACGTAGTTGTTAAGTACCTGAGGTAAACGTGTGCCGTTATAAAATTATATCTAACTCAATTAAAATTTTCTATATCACTTATTTTATTCCCAGAATGATGAAATGTTGATCCCTGGGAACATTTGCACTACCTAATAATTAATGCATTTTCTGATGTTTCACAGTTAGGAAACTTAAATACATAACACACTGCATGTTCGCGTAGGGTTTTTTAAGTAACAGGCTAATCATTTTAATCGCAAAGTGAGGTGTCTAATGTCTGACCTGGGTCGGCATGGAATATACACTGGGCTGGATACAAACTTTTGGGTGTGCTAAATATAGCGAGCCTGCTGAGGAACAATTAAAATTTTTGAGATTTTTTTGTTTGGTGAATTCGTGCCTTTTGGGTGTGTTCCACCTACGTTGATACATTCCACGAGTAATATTAAATGGGGAAAAATTAATAAATGCCTAAAGGTAGCAAAAAAATTACTGACCATTTAAAAACTTCCTCTACAAACGTGTTTCGTAACAATTAGCCAAGCCTGAAAATACAAATGCTTGAGAATTTTGAGGATTAATACCACAGTTAAGTTTGTAACAGCTTAGACTACGGTTGGCATGAATGTTAATTAAATACAAAACATTAAAACATTTGTAGCGCCCACAGAAATTTAAATTTATAGCAAATTTTATTAAACAGAGAAACTAGCTTATTTGCAATAACAGTTAACATACCCTAAAGTTGCAAACTCACAAACATGGAAGGAAACACTTCCAAGACAAATATTGTTAAGAAAATGGATAATTACAAAAGACCATCCAATTGATAAAATGTGAAAAAAAGGATAAACATTACACACTTTTTAGAACGCCATTTCATGTGAAGTTAAAATCTTAAACCTAACAAGAAACTTGATTAACTTGAAAACTTTTATAGATTATTAAAATTAAGTACAGCACATTTTCTTTATCTGCTATTCTCTCATTCCTATACAAGCGCAAGTACAGAGTTACAATTATTTTGAACTCAGAAAAAGGTTAATATTTGCGAATAGGATAAATAAAACTATTCCTCATTAACTGCATATTACATGAATAAGAAAGAAAACAGTAATGCAAGGAAATAAGGTGTTATGTGCTCTGGTTCGTTTATGATGCATAACGGAACTACATGACTTAAGGTGGCAGTGATGAATGATAAGCTTATAACCTACATGATTCCCAGCTAATATTGACACCATAAGCTTAAAAGTAATTATTATAGTTTTTTATTGATACTGAACTTTTAGTAGAAAGTTTATTTTCTATGCATATATTAATTACGTCACTATATGTTTTGCCATCGTTTGCTGCAAATATTGAGATACTCAATATGCACATGCTATCAATACGTTTATTTGGATGTGTGTTAGATGCAATAATCTCTACTCTATAGCTATAAAATGATCAAAAGTTTTGAAAAACTGCCGATATTATTTAGAATTTAATTATGAGCAAATATTTGCATTAACTTTTGTTTACTAAGTTTTCAGCAGTATAAAACGTTAGTGATAATATTTAATAAGAAATACATTATGTAAATAACAATGAGTAACATTATGTCTGATACTGTTGGATGATATCAGCACAAATTATTTGAAATTACAGTGGGTAAATAATCAAGATAGTTTTAACAAAGAGAAATGTTTCTTGTATTCTGAATTGCACATATGTAATTAACTTACTGTAGAAAACATAATGTTTTGCACCCGTTAAATTTGAAATTACAACAGAGCGCCATTGGTAATCTTTGGAATATAGCGACTAAAAGTGGGCGTGTCTGTAAAGAAACATACAGAGATATAATTTCAAATTCTATATCCATCTTTACCGACTTCGATAAATCATCCTTAGAGGGAAAGTCAGAATGATTAGCTTACTACATGTTTACTGCTATTTATATCTAAAAAAACTAAAAACAAGCTTCAGCTAAATATTATTTCAACAAGAAATGCCACTATTTTATGTGAAAAATAATTATACGTACTTTACACAACTTTGCAGACTGTAACAAAAAAATGGAATGTCGATGAACAATTATACCGGATGGAGACAGACACGATACAATTTGTAGTAGGTACTGTTACGTTCCCTCTTAGGATGAAATAAAAAAAATTACAGAAATGACACTTGAACACATCCATCCACGTCCGACACATCGTAAACATGTTGTCAGTTACGTGGAGATCACAAACAATTCACATTCCCTCCTTTTATTTTAAAAAATTATCATCGTTCTAGTCCCCCGAAAACCAGCACACCTCGCGAGAGAAACAAAATAACTGAATGAGTGGTCATTCCCAAACGTGTTCGTTTCGTCGACGGTGCCGTTCCGCGAGGGCACAGCTGGGCACCGCAGCGCCGCTGGCGGTCTCTGTCGGCGGCGTGGCGAGTTACATGATGGTGCACTTGCCCTTCTCGGCCCAAGGGTTGTTCTTCTTGTCTGGCGCGTGGATCAGTGGGTCGCTCTTCTCATTTTCTTCCACGTACTCCCGCATCCTGCAACATAAACAAACCGTCTTCAATTTCATCTTCCCTATTTACGTCACAGTGATTTCCAGTAGTTCTTACTCTAAAAACCCTTTACACGTTTTGGTGTTTAAATCAACGGGATTAACAAATGTTTTATTTCATTTTATTGAGCTTAACGTCTCGTCGAATGTGAGATCATTAGATACAATGACACACAGAAACTAGAAATGGTGTAGGCCATAGCCATAGACTCGCCAAGAGTGAGTTCGGGAAACCATGGAAAACATAAATCAGGATGGCCGAGATTGTGATCAAACCCGGGTCTTCCCGAATGCGAGACCAACGTATTCCCCAAGCGCCATCTCACTCAGTTACTCATCGGGTGTATTTGTTCACATGCAATGGTCATATCAGTGAGTCTGTCACGACCGACTATCCATGTATTTGACAATTCAATTACGCATCCACCGGTGTGTTACATACAGACTATTGCTTCTCGGTCCGGCTGAATAGAGTAGCCACCGGCTGATCAACCCGTGAATTTCTGAACTCAGCCAATCATAAACTCTTATAAATAAACTAAACACTTATGAAAGGTCAAGTTAAACAAAGCCAAATTATCATTTTTATTTGCATACGAATTTATTTGTTCTTTAATGTTTACACATTCTGTAGACTTTTTTTTTTACTAAAAATGTACGAACAAAAGTGTCTACCCGATGTCTGAAAAATGCCTCAACTGGTGAACACAGGTGTTTTATCACTGGTGGACCAAACATTGAAATTTTAGAAAATGCAGAATTAAATTGGGACTGATTCCACCAGTTTGTTTTTTTTACATCCTCTCTTGCCCTTGAACTGGTC
Organism: Medauroidea extradentata; assembly: GCA_003012365.1. Classification (NCBI taxonomy): domain Eukaryota; kingdom Metazoa; phylum Arthropoda; class Insecta; order Phasmatodea; family Phasmatidae; genus Medauroidea; species Medauroidea extradentata. The sequence goes on along the minus strand of PNEQ01010306.1, from coordinate 50,446 downwards.
GAGATTTTTGATCGTCAGATTATTGAAAATGAAAACCACTACGTGTTCTCCTCCTGTCAGGACCACAGTGTGGTTCGGAGAAGGCCGAGGAAATAACTATACGACAACCCAACAAAATACTGATATCATTTACGCAGATGGTGATCGAGGATATAAATACATGAAAGGCGCACAGATCATTTATGCAGATGGTGGTCGAGGATATAAATAAATGAAAGGCGCACAGTACGAGTCGGCATGAGAATTCACCAAGGATGTATACAGACACTGCTAATTAGAGCTATTCGGAACGGAATCATATCGTCAGGCATCACGCAAACGTTACGGGTAGTCACTTAAGTTTTCACTGTCTACGAACGTGAGTTTAATTTTAATAAGAAAGTGTCCGTGAGTAAACGATGGAGTCCTAGCTGGAACTCCGTATATACACTGTCTGTGGGAGACATGTAAGACTGCAAAAAGATCCTCTGGGTCATACAGCTTGTGACTTTACCGAGGGTAGCTATCCTTCATTGTATATCTTGGATAAATGTATTGGAATAGGATAGCTCCATCATGGAATTAAAGTGGATCTAATTTCGAAAAGTAATCCAAGTTCGAAAATTAGTTGTTGCACTTCTTGGGTATTAATACAACCTGTGCAAAAAAGTATTTCACAGATGCGCATTTTTTCTGTACAGACTCCAAGTAACCAGATGTTCCTTGAATGCTGTAGAGGTTGTAAATAAAATTTCGCGGAGTTATCCACGTAAAACGTCGACTGCAGTTGACTCGACCAAGCACACTTAAAAGCCACCTCCTCTTCCTGCTGTTGGTGACGATCTTGCAACATACGTGTTCGTAGATTTTCTGTCCTTATTCCTTGCAGTATGTGTCGGATTTTATTTTCCCGTTTGACTGTGCCAATGTGATTTTTAGCCAAAGTTTAATGATTCGTCCGCAAACCACTAGGACATTTTCAAATCATATAATTTAATCGTTAGACACATGCTCGTGCGAAATGATTCCACGACGTATTTATCTGAAATAGCTGATAACTGATAATCGCGAAATCTAATTTGACAGATTTACAATGCTGTACAGTAAATGTTGACAATTTTGAGGGAACATGCTTTGTATGTGTTGTACATGTTCTATTAATGCACTGCCAACCCACATTCTTAAATATGAACAAGGCGTGGCCATTTCACTGCACATACAGCCATCACATCATGTAAATACATAACACAGCTGTTAGGAATTACTGAAATTTTATAAAGTAGAGTATGCAACATATAATAAGAGCATTGGTTATTGCGTTCGGAAATTCAATGCCAAAACTTCAATTCAATGGCAAAACTTCGGGAGGGGTAGGCAATTGCTATGAAAAATTGAGTAGAAAATAAACTGGACATTTAATATGTAAACGCTAAACTAAAGGATCTCTGTGCTAGTTCAGTGACAGAGTGTGGTGGAGCAGTGGTGAAACTCTTGCCTCGTATTAGGGAGGAACCGGCTTCGCGTTTCGGCCTCGGCTATCCGGATTTCTGTTTTCCAGAGTTTTCCGAAATCACTCCAGGCGAATGCTGGGGTGGTTACTTAAACAGGCCTTGGCCAATTCGACCATGTACCTCTACCAAGGCCTTGTGTCATACGAAGGCAGGTAACGCGACCAAATAAAAATAAACACTAGAGTATTCTCGTATCCGATACGGAGCAAAAACACATTTTCAAAACACAATTTTCAAGGGTTCATCTCATCTCCTTTAATATCGGTTTTATATATAAAGATACCAATATATGTTCCACGTAATTTTTTTATAATGAATTGCCTTTCGAAATTTGGTTTTTTAAGTTTCTGAACAAACTGCATAAACACACAAAAGCGCGATCATAAATGTAGCTACAGCATGCTGACGGTCGGCGGGTGACCGCTACTGTACTTTGACACAAACAATGGTTGAAAGTGAATTAGAAAGTTGTTTCATGACCACATAACGTCTTATTATAAATGAAATGCCAAAATTGTGTTTCTGAGGGAACATATACACAGTAAGTCGTAACTTTCATACTAGTCCAGAAAATTCAACATTCTCTCACCACATTGTTACTTTTCTTATCTGATTATTTTTGTATTATTGTACAATCAACACCAATTATACAATGAGCTTCAACCTAACTAAAGTCCCTTTATTAAACTATTATACATTACATTTCAATGTAAATTGCAAGCAAATAGTACCTGAAAGCAAAGAAACACAGAATTTAACAGATATTATTTAAAACACTATATAACAAAGTGTGTTGATTTAAACATTTTATTGAAATGCCAAAAAAATGCATTTTAAGATCTCTATACATAATATAACTTACATTATCATTCAATTATATTGATTAGAAACTGTGAACTGTCATGTTTGCGAGAGTTACAAAATCTTAAAATAATAAAATACTTTTTTTTTTTCGTCAGCTATAAGCGCTGTGAAACTTTAAAACTCATACACACTGCGAAGATAAAACCACATATTTCAACTATACCACATTTTGACCTCGATAAAAATACACTGGGAGAAAGCACTGGCTGTCACAACACTGGACAATCGCTTGGCTTGGATTTACCCCAGCCTTGCCGAATAGCTACAAAGCCTGATGAAAAGTATCAATTTTTTTTCTATGTTGAAAGTTAAAAATTTCCCCTTTAGATATAATGGGAAATGTCGGTCCTGACTGCGAGTTGAGTTGGCCCGTCCGCTCAGACGCACGATTGCTGACGTAGACGCGAGCCGTCACTCAGATTGCTCGACATTCCCATTTCCTCTCCCTATTCCGGTCCGCCAACCAAGCCACTTCTGCCGCAGTCTGTGTTACCGTGATTCCCGAGAATTTCTCTTGGCAGGCCTTTTCATTATTCTGTAACTTATTGCCGTGTTTGTTAGTACGCCACTGCAATTAAATGAAAACCTAGGAAGTCGAATGCATGTAAGAGTACAGAATACCCTACAAATTTGGCAAACGGATACTCGTTTACTCCCTTCTTTTTCTTTTATCAATAAAATGTATTACAATATTAAATAAAAAATTCTTGACTGGGGTACTTGGGTACTCAAGTCATTATGGTAAGCCAAAAAAACATTTTTCTTTCGAATGTGAATACGTCACAAATAAGCTTTGGTCTTTAGGGACGAAACAAAGGAATGTTAAAAGTGCATGATCGAAATATCAAGTAATATCTAAAGGGGCTCAGAAACTTGCAAAAGGATTCTTACAGATTGTTCAACGTTTTTTTTATTGAAATAAACATTATCTGTTTTGTACGCTTTTCTTCCTGGTTAACCTTAGTACATTTATAGAAAAAATTCTTTACTGCTATTTCTCCAGATTTAATTACACGTGACCACTATGAAATGGCAAGAAATGTATCCATAGTTTAAATGTGATATTAACAATGCCACAGCAACATTCAAAACTGAAGGTTTGTGATTTAAATGTGGGAAGATCGAATTATATCAACGTTGTCAAACGAAAACACTAAATTTTACTTTCCACCAAACAAAGTAATAGAAAAAATAATCAAAATATTGAGTGATGATTTTTCTAACTTTGTAGACGTCAGGTTTTCTATCGAATCGTAAGGTCACTGTTTTTTGTACGGAATTCAGTGCTAAGAAACATTTTTTAAATCAGCTGCTAATCATGACTAACATTATTTACAGACTACAGTTTTTTTCGCAGCACGGGTTATCAAGCATGTTGTGTTTTCCAACTGTTGTTTCTTAACACGGTCAAATTATAACAAATGTTTCACAGAGTTTTAAAAAAGATTGAAAGTCTAAACGAATGTTAAATCTAAATAAAATTTAAAGTTATTTATTGGATGACGCTCGGTGTTGCGTTTCGTTGCTAGAATTACACATAACACCACCCTTCTCTCTTTCATTTTTTCTCCCCACCCACCAACCTGTTTGAGACGTACGACATTGAACTCATACCGTAAAAAGGGGTGATTAGAAACACTGGGGGGGGGGGAATAGAAACTAAATTAGAAATAAATTCCTAGCTGCCACCTTTAGTGTGTGTGTGTGTGTGTGTGTGTGTGTATATATATATATATATATATATATATATATATATATATAAACTACTATGAAACTACTGTTTGTAAACTGTTTTAACTTGCCTACCTAAAAAAATTAAATTTTTAAAACAGAATTAATATAGAAAAATTAGCTTTAAAATTGTGTTTCTATCCACCCCAGTGTTTGTAATCACCCCGTTTTACGGTACGTTACAACATCAACTAAACACTCGTGACATTTACTGTGAGCTTGAGTCTTGGAATATATTCAAGAAGCGTAGTCGGTTAGGTGCCGGTCTACTGTGAGTGAGGTCCTGGATTCAAATCCTGACTTGGACATGGATGTTGTGTTGTCTCTTTACCTTATTTCACCCTCATCGGCTCTTAAGGCTCCGTTTCAGTCGCCATATTGAATTTTTTTATTTTCCTCTTTTTTTTGAATTCTAAGAAGAATGTTAAATATGTGATTACACTTCAAATTCTATTTACATTTCGCTACAGTACAGACCTTGCTATTTAGCTGCTAACATACAATTACGCCGCAATCTGTGTGGCAAATTTTTTTTATATTCATAATTTGCCCGACAAAATTTCGACCTGACTATACATTACTAACAAAGTTGCCATGCCTGTATCGTAGCTCAAGGTAAATAAAATCTACGGTATGGTCGCCGATTTAACACATTTTTCTACTCAGAAATCCAAAAAAAGCGAAAAATATTAAAATTCAATATGGCGACTGAAACCGAGCCTTAAGACAATGCTCCTCTGCTTCTTGAGTTTTCCCGATAATTATTATTTAAATCTTAAACGACAGCAGATATCAAAAAATGTTTGGCAGTTTTGTTTAAAATGGCTTTCAAAATTTCGGTTATTTTTTTTCAAGACCGAAAATACAATGGTCTTAGCTAATAATTTAATTAATGGAATTTTTGTTAATTTATTTTTTAGCCGAAAGCGTACAATTTCTTGTCTGGAAGAAATTAGCTACAACTGCAAAAACCATTCTAAACAAAACTACAATACATATTCGTGATGTCTGCTCTTGTTTGTATTTTAAAAAAATAATTATCACAAAGCAGTATAAATAATGAGCATGGCCTTGAGACCTTGTTGTTAAAAGTAAGCTAGAGTGCCTCTCTCTGATTGGCTGAGCGGATCTTCGTCACCTCCATGTGCTCGGGGGTGGAAAAGACACGCGAGGCACACAGGGGAGTACGCAGGATGCTAGAAGAGAGACGCGAATATGTAAGCAAGCAAGTAACACGTATTTAACTCCGTCGGGAAAAGTGATAATTTCTTCGTCGTCGAACTGCGGGGCGGTGGATAGCGTATCTTGGGGTCACCAGTCGAGTGGACTTCGGGTAGTTGCAGCCGTTTCCACAGTTAATCAACTACGTCAATTATCTAACTAACCCGCTGGAGTCGCTACCGTACAGTCCAAGTGGTTTGACGTCATCGGAAACTGCAACCCGAGGTATGTGGATTCGTCGGCTCTTAACTTGCAATCAGAAATATGTGTGGTTTCTTTAGCAAGATGGGCACATCTGCAACCTTTTAATAATCAACTTTAATAGCCGAAAATATGAACAAAAGGCAAACAATAAAAGTAAATTAATCAGAACGTAACAACCTCGTCGTTAAGAGTGAGTGATAATCACCATCTTGAATTTTTGTATTTTGTGTCATAACTTTTCTTCTCGTTAGATTTTTGGAACTTTAACATAACTACGGAATGGAATACAAACTGATAGAATTTTACACATCGTAAATATATTTTTATCGTTACTCTTGTTACAGATCGAATTGCAGTAAGAAAATTCCTATTTCTTTCTTAACTGCAATTATATCTGTAACAACAGTGACGGATAATAAAGCTTTATGGTGTCTAAAATTCTATCAATATGTATTCTATTCCGTAGTTGGATTAAAGTTTCGTGAGTTTACCCAGAAGAAAAGTTATGACACAAAATACATAAAATCAAGATGGTGACTACCAGTCACTCGCAAAGGGCCGTAAAACCCTCTCTCCACCGCGTAGGGGCGATGGAGCAGTAGCGCCAAGTAAGGAGTCGACCTTTACGGACTGTTTTGTACATTAGCTCGTTACCGCCGATCTCGCTTTCGCTTCCGGTTCTAGACGTTCTGGCACGGATGCTGAGGCAGAATTCCTTTTAACTGCCTCTGCACGTCAGGCGGAGGGCCGCCAATAAATACGGATTTACACCCCAGACTCGCCGTGGGTGATCGTTACATCGCCTTCCGTGACCCCTGCTATAGGAATTATGGCTCGCCGTGTTGCCACGAATTAAAAATAGAACCCTGCAGGAAGCACTGCAATCTTGTCGGTGGGAAATGGCGGCACTGAACTCTGCTGGTGTCCAGCCAGTCGACCATGACTAGAGACGTTATAAAAGAACTACACTGTTACGCTACTCTTTTGTTCAATGACCATATTGAACGCTGCCATTTTGCAGCCGAAGATAGGAAATTGTCTACTTTAGACGGGCCGGGGGGGGGGGGCGATTTATTTTTCAACGAAAAAACATTGGTATTGGACATTGTATGTTATAAGGTTGAAATATGGCGCCGTTCAATTTGGTCACACATAGAGATAGGCCGCCAGCACCCTTTGAGCACGGTCGTAGAAGTACAGGTCTGGACACTCGCCTATCTACCAATGTATTTTGCTTGACCTCCGTGTTGTTTGGCTGTAGTTCACCAAGTTACCGAGAATGTTGTGCTTTATTGGCGCTGCAGTCAGTGCGGTCGGGCTCAAACTCCGCCCACTTTTTTCTAGTATTTACATAATAAAGTAAATAAAGATTGCTGGAGCAATGCTTTAGGATTGTGAGCGAATGAAGTATTTCATAAACTGATAAAAAAAATACGTTTTGATAAATTGTTTATCTTACTGGGAGGGAAGTGGGCGGAGATTGAGCCCGACCGTCCTGATTGCAGCTCCAATAAAGCACAACATTCTCGGTAACTTGGTGAACTGCTACCAAACAGCAAGGGGGTCAAGTTTCCAGTGGGGCCGCGGTGGCCGAGGGGTCAGACCTCTCGCCTACCACAAAGGCGATCCAGGTTCGATTCCCGGCGGGTTCGGACCCCGGATTTTCGCACGTGGGAAAGTTGCGGGTTTTCTCGGGGATCTCCCGTTTCCCCCGCCGCTTCATCCCGGCTCTGCTCCATACTCACATTATATCAGCACTCACCAGCGCTAAAGACCTCTGATCCCTATCAGATCGGTTTTATGGTTTTTCTTATAAATAACGGAATAGACACATTGTTTTACTTTTTTCACGCTGACAAGGCATAGTTTATTGTTTCATTCACTTTTTGGAATCCATATGGCATTGTTTCTGTTAATGTTGAGGCCTCTGTAGCCGCTCCTGTAAATAAAGCAATTTTTCCTTATCAGCTGTTTCCCGTTGCAAAATAATGAATATATAATGGGTCCAGCAATGACAGAAAATCGATTAAGTTTGTATCTATGCATTGTCGTGATAAAAATTTTGATACATCGACTGGAACAGAAGTTATCGAGAAGAAACAGATAAACCCAAGGTGGTAGGGATCAATACCCCTTAAGCGCTGACCAAAATCTCTCGTTTGCAGGCGAGTGTCCAGACCTGTTCTTCTACGGCCGTGCCCTTGACTCTCACCCAACTACAACAAAGTTTTCATACACTGAGAACCAGGCCATTGTAACTCGAATAGCACAAACTAATTCTTTCCGAAGATTGTCGAAGCCGACGGCATACGGAGTGACACAACGAAAAATAAATTATGTGCAATAACGCACTGAAATCGAATACATCTGCGCTAACGCTTGTAATCAACCAATGTCTAATTTTATACAGTATTTCCAAAGGTTACATTCAATAACAAGTACTACGTTTATGAATATGGCAATAGACTAGGGCGACGTCAGAATCAAAATTGTATGCAGTTTCGTGTTCTGATGTTGAATACTTAGTAGAGAGAATTCCCGCCAACTTTTCAACGTATTCTGTGCAAATAAAGCTTTCTTCATTTAACGTCTAGTTATAACCCCCTTCATATATGCTTCCTTTTGAGAACGATGTTTAATATTTTCCTGCCTGTTTGTTGTGACTGTGAGGCTGTGACTCCTTGTTTGGAATTAATTACTTGCCTTGTAACGTCATTAATTGGAACTCATTTCAGCCAGCGCAGCGAACCGCACCCCTTTGACAAAAAGGCTATTGTCTCGTTTTTTTTATATCGCCCGAAATGTACAAATATCCCAAGACTGGATTTAGTTTCTTGGACATATTCCATTGCGATATAGATTATTGTCAAAGAAAACTAAAGGTAATGCAAAAACCATAAATAAGCAGAGTGTGTTTTAGTCAATAGGATACATACACAACATAAGATTCCATAAATGGAATCGGGTCAAATAAAAACAAGGACAATCAGACAAGAAAAACATGAAAATCAAAAAAAATAAGACACCACCAAGGCAGACAACTCAGGTTTGAGGTCAGCTTTGTCAAAAGGACAAGCGGAAAAAATTGTATGTCCTACAAAATAAAAATACGACACACTAATGGGGCAAAACAAAACAAGTATTTATATCAGACATGAACAGAAAACAGCATGCGACACAACGATGAGACGAAGCAAAAACACAGTTGAAATCAGACACGAACAGAAAAACAACGAGCGACACAACGATGAGACGAAGCAAAAACTCAGTTGAAATCACACGAACAGAAAAACAACGAGCGACACAACGATGAGACGAAGCAAAAACACAGTTGAAATCAGACACGAACAGAAAAACAACGAACGACACAACGATGAGACGAAGCAAAAACTCAGTTGAAATCAGACACGAACCGAAAAACAACGAGCGACACAACGATGAGACGAAGCAAAAACACAGTTGAAATCAGACACGAACAGAAAAACAACGAGCGACACAACGATGAGACGAAGCAAAAACACAGTTGAAATCAGACACGAACAGAAAAACAACGAGCGACACAACGATGAGACGAAGCAAAAACACAGTTGAAATCAGACACGAACAGAAAAACAACGAGCGACACAACGATGAGACGAAGCAAAAACTCAGTTGAAATCAGACACGAACCGAAAAACAACGAGCGACACAACGATGAGACGAAGCAAAAACACAGTTGAAATCAGACACGAACAGAAAAACAACGAGCGACACAACGATGAGACGAAACAAAACACATTAGTTTTCCAGACAGTAGAAACAACGTTTCGGGAACTGGAACCTGTTCCCGTCATCAGGTAGCGACACACGGGGTGCGACTGATCTTTCAAAGAGCATAAACAACACAAGTTGAGTTAGAACGAGTATGATGAACGTTCGCTAGTCTTATTAGTAAAAATGCAACTCCAAGATGGCTGTTCCTCGATTGAGGGTATGCAATGTAAATACTGGCGAGATCACAGGCTGAAGGGTAAAGTGACTGATTATTATTGTCTCCTGATCTGCATATAATGGCACCGCCTATCACACGCTCCAAATGCGTTACAGTATGTTCGTAAACAGGTTTTTTTAACCTACGAAACTATTCCATGTGTGCCCATTGTGCCAACTTACGAAAAGAAAACACAATTCAGTCCAACAAAGCTTAAAAAAAAAAAAAAAAAAAAAAATCGACTGCCGTACTTCAAAAAGTAGTAACTGGGTGTGTATGAAACTCAGACGAGAAGGGTAATGAACTTTGCTACAGACTTTCCACCAATAAAATTGTATGGTCACCGCTTAAAGTTCTATATATAGGAAAAACGGTTCGGCGGGAAGCTTGTAAGCTAGTTCAAGGCTTGGCTCGTTGAGGCGGTACGGCATCTTATACGTGCTTCAAGGTCGCTCTTATGACTCCGTCACATTTGAGCCTCTAACGCGCGGGTAGGCAGCAAGTTTTCAATAGAACCGTCGACATCATATAATCACAGACGAAAACATTTCTTTTTTAATGTTAACTTATTTATTTACACTAAAACTGTTAAGGATAGTGTGAGAGATTTAAGAGCTCCTAATACAAAATGAGCCGTTCATCCTTAAAATTAATAATTCATATATAAAAACCTTCATTTGCGGTGGAATTTTGTTCTTAAGTTATAATACGCTAACATGCATTTACTAATATATTGTAACATTGAAAACGATTTGTTAATGGAGACAAATGCACACACTGTCGCCGTTCTCTTGTTTAACCCAACGACTCGGAACGCTGTCACTGGGCAGTTAGCAATCGATGGTCAGCGGGTTTCCTCAGGATACTCCCATTCCCTCGCCCCTGAATTCCTTTTCTGCTAGATACTCTCATCATATCACCCTCTTCAGAGCTATGTACTTTGCTGCTAAGCAATTAGCCTATATACCTAGCAGTCATGGAGTTTAAGTGAAGAATCAATGCTAAAATTAATTGCTTCTCAATAAATCAATTTTAAAGGAATTTCTTTCTAAGGAAAATTTTTCTTGTCGAATTTCTGGGAAAATACTGCTATGTAAGAAACTACGTCAATTTTATTTTAACATTTGTCAAACGTAATTTTGAACTGTATTTTCACAAAAAATATATAAGCGAATATTATTATTTTTAAAATAGTTTCTATCGAAAATTTACATAGAGTACGTTTTGATTGAGAGTAATCGTTTTCATTGGACCAATGAGAACAAATTAATTTGAACACAGATTCCAGTTTTAACTGTGTGGCTACAAGGTAGGTAGCACAGCGCATAAGCCCTGATATAATTAATACCTAACAAGTCCCTATCCTGCACAAGTCGAAGTGGGTGGGATGGGCAGATGAGATGAAGAGCCAGGAACACGCCTAGAAAACTCCCGCTGGACTGTTTCTCGGCCCAGCGATGCTTGTGATAGAACCACGAATTAAAGAAGAAACAACCACGTGACCTAACCACTGAGCCAATCATGAGCCATCAGGTATACAGTTATGAACACAAACACAACTACTGTAGCACTGCGATGACCATCAAGCTCTGATTACAAATTCTGAGAGGAAATGAAATTCCTAAGTGGTTGGTCGGAGCAGCAGGGGACAGGAGTGGGAAGCAGAGCGTTGGCTGATCAGCGATTCACAGAGAACTGTGAAGCGCCGAGATAAAATAACATGGGACGGGGAGTGCTTTGCAAGCGCGTGTTTGTTGACAAACACACACTAAAAATCCATTACGCCCAGTTAGCTACCCATTTCCACAGTAGCAGTTCATTTAATGATCGCTGCCGCAGAGGCAAATGGACATTCCCTATGTTCGGCTTACAGTACTGCTAGTTTCATTTTTAGCCCAAATCCCTTTGCAGGGATTTCAAAGAAGCGAACTTCTGGCGAGAAAAGAATCCAATTTCTCGAGAACGTTACATTTGCATTAAAAGAGGTCAATCGTATCCAGTAGCAGTTCAAATTTAGAATAAACTTATGCACACCGTAAAAGTTGAAACCGTGAATGTTAACTGTAACAATACGACAATTATTCAAGTGGAAGTGATTATATATTTTTTCTTTTTAACTGAAATATTATTTTACTTAATGGCCAAGGTTAAAGTTATCTAGACCTAGCCAATGAATGTCACTACTTTGTATTTGTGTATAGACTGCAGAAATGACACACAAGTTGCTTCTATTTATTTTTTGTCAGGAATGTGAATATACATGTATACCTAACCGTCTTTCAACCACACTAAACCCGTCTTGGATCTACATTTTCAGAAGCCAAGTCGTAAAAGGTTTTGAATAATTAATGATTCGGCTTCTTCCGGTGTGTCAAACCTTGGCTACCGGAAATTTTTTAGTACTTTATCAAAATTAAAAATATATAAACAATGTGAGTGTAACGTTTACTCTTATTTACTTGGTTTAGTAATTTCCTGACGATTTTTAATACAACGTTCATACAAGTTTTGGTATAACTATATTAGCGAAGTATGAAAATCAAATTTTCAAGCTTACTGTAACATTATCGATAAACGGTTCATCACAAAAAAAAATCTCACTATCGATAAACATATAACGTGTTATGAGCTCTTTTTAATGTACATAACAGATTAGAACCTTATCATATGCTTTGCTTCTAGGGTTCGCAGCAGCGCCAGAGTTTTCTCACAATATCTTGGCAGTCATTGAAGCAGCACGGATAAATAAAGTAACAAGGTTTGAATCCATTTTATCTGTTCATTTTGTTAGGTGTTTTATGATTCCACAACTTATCTCGTTATATTCTCTGCCTGCCTGGTTTTGTATGCTAAACCTGTTAAAGTCGATTTTATGTTTTATGCCCATATAGAGTTCTTTGCTGCAGCTTACTGCAGTCTGTGCAGTCTTCTAATCTGGTTATTTCCCCGCCATTTTGACCTAGATAAACTGTTTCACGTGGATACCACGGAACCTTGTACACGCTTGCCTATTCCTCAGCTCGTGTTTAGTTCTTTACAGGCGCAGGACACCCTTCCTTTATCTTGTTTACAGGTTTCTGTATGGTGCATTCCCTGTTTTTCAAGTTTACGTGTCAATCGTTTCTTTTTTTTATAAAGCAGAATTGCTTTGTTGATGTGTTCTTTGTCTGTTTATCTTGGGCGACTTGTAATGCTAGGAACAGCGGTTGACGTAGTGACTAGAGCATCCGTCTCCCGCCAAGGCGGGTTCGATAACCGGCGGTGGTCGGTCCCCGGATTTTCACGTGTGGTAATCGTGCCGGACGATACCGCTGGTCAACGGGTTTTCTCGGGGATTACCTGTTTACCCCGCCCCATTCACTCCGGCAGTGCTCCATATATAGAGATGATTGTATATCGTGGGAAAACTTGACTGTTTGCTTGGGTTTCAACGCACGTTCAGCGTATTAAAAGATGACTGGCTTCCGCTTGTACGTAGAGCTGTTGCCCTATTTGACTAAGCCAGTAAGAATCACGTTATGGTAATATTTGATGCCTGTTATTGGTCTACATACAGCTACGTTGTGTCAGACGTATATCACCCAGTCATACATGTTGTACGAAACTACAGTGTTTTCAAGGGTATGCTGGCACAAAAAATTTTCGCGATATCCAAACATCATGTCACCCCTCACCAGCGCCAAAGACCTAGATGTTGAGTGACCAATATCACTCCACAATGCTGTGCTATATTTCATGCCATGGACAACCGTAGCTTCTAACATAGCAAAAATAAGTAGTAATTCAGCTTCAAAGTGTTGGTCTTCACAGATGTATCTCATACTGTTAATATGTATAGTTATATAGATATTATAATTCTCTCTCCCAAAGGGAATGGCGTAATATGCTTGCAAGCGACGCAAACACCAGTACGTACCTAGCTCCTGTCTGTTCCACATGGCAGCGCGCCGCGATGCGTTTCCGTCTTCGCTCTGCGCTATGCTAATTAGATCTGTAAAAAAGGGCTACATTGCGCTCAAAGAAAACCCACTGATTTAATTACTGACTTAGGTTGTGTTATCCCTCTCTTAAGTAAGGAAATTGTGGAGGCAAGATATAAATGCAAGTATCATGGTTTTAACGATTACGTTTTTCTTTGAATACTATTACAACGATGAAAACATACGAATTTGTATTCCTGCTCTGCTTTTTTATTTTATAGCAAAACTAGCAGCCCTGCAATATTTATTTGCGGTGATACAAACGGGTAGACAACGAATGAAATTAAAAATTTAGGGCTACCAACTCTTTAATGATCCGTATGTTGGCACTCAGTCAGTAATGGTTCTTTTAAACGAATATTTGATAATGTAGGCCTACATTACAGCCTAGGCACACTTTTTCAGGGATACCACACCACTTACAGATTATAATGAAACAGTTTTAAACTTGAGACGACGGCTACCTGGTGACTTGGATCCAGAAATCAAATTTATGTATATAAAAAAAAACATCATTTGATATTAAAATGTTCATCTTTTTTTGTTTTCGTTATGAAATTTTTTATACAAAACTAAATATGAAAAAAATAGTGTTTAAAATATTAAAATACGCGTAATGCAACTTAAAATGTGTTGATAAATTAAAATATGCATAGTTTGACAGCTTAATAAAATGCATATCAGTTATCAATATTTCAAGATATTTTGTCCCGAATGAGCTATAGTAAAATGTTTCCCCATATTAAGTCCTTAATACCTAGTATCCAGGCTAAAAATCCTGGGGAAAATCATAATTTCGGAACACGCTCCAAAGTATCGCATCAGCTGTCCATTCCTGCTAATAAACCACGCTCTTTCTCAAAGTCCTTCACTGTCTCTGTTGCTCGGGCATGGAACTCTCTACCTGTTCAAGTGCGGAATTCGTCAACACTCTCGGCTTTCAAACGTGGTGCCCATAAATATATTATGAGTATACGATCATGAATCCGGAAAAAAAGACAAGCGCTGTTTAGTCTAGTACTTCCTTGATTTTATCGTTATTATAAATTATAGTAATTCCTTACATTGTAACATTTTAAGTATGCTTATATACTAATGTTAATTACTATGTCATAAGTATGTTTGTATATCACTTATTAATTTAAATTTTATACTTTTCTTAGGTAGTTATTTACACTAGGTTTTTTCTTAATTTTTAATTTTGTGTAGTCTTATACAGGTACAAGTTATATTCCATTTCTCCTTGTAAATTGCATTTTCGCGCATGTTCTCTATATAACAGCAACTCATTACAGATATATTAATCGACATTTTTTTCCTAAATTATTGTTGTACTAACTTACTGAATGTTACATCTGTCAACATAAGTATTAGGTTTACTTCTCCACAATTTTGTATGACGTATCGCATTACTTAATACTATTTTTTTTATTGTAGCGTCTTATATGCTATTGTTTTCCACACACAAATGATATTTTGTATTCATTGTTATTAATTACTATTTGTTTACTTTTTTATATTTTGTAAGATATTTTGTTCTGTATTTCTATGATAATGGTTAAGTGTAAGAGAAGACTAAATGCCTTAACTTCGCCATTTAAATAAAGGAATTAAATAAATAAAAACCTACCATATCCCTTGAAAAAATCCTGCTCCTCTCTAGCATAAATCATGGCTATGCCTCTGTTCTGTTGCATGTGCGGAATCTCGTTCGATGCTGAGGAAAACTCGTCCAACTCGCCCTCCAGAAAATTAACTTCTGCTTCAAGTGTGACAGGACAGCAACCAGCAAGTTGGGCGAAGTATTTATTACTGGGACGCGTTGGCTAGCAACTCCGAGAGAATAAAACAATAAATAACTACCACAAGAAGTTGTGCGTACGATCCTTGACTTACAGTTTAGATTAGCCCATGGTGCGCAAGACGGGAGAGTAATGGGAAATTCCCAAGTTTGGGATAGCGTAAAAACTTGAGTATTAACCCTGTCACGCGTTTAGTTCTCTACTTTTTACCCAAGAGTTGGCGAGGCCCTAACACAAATAAAGTACAGAAGCGTACATATCACATACAGAAAAAAATGGCAGTATAATGTTTTTTAAAAAATGTCTAGTTTTTTTCCCTTCAGGGCTGCAAGAAAACAGACCCGTAATTATCGCGAAGTAATTTCTTGTAGAAAATGTAGAGAAAATGTACTGATATGTACGGCCTAACCAAACTTTCACAGAATATATCCATCCATGAAAATTACTGTATGTAAAAAAAGTAGCAAAATATCGGAAGTGGCGTGGAATTTCGTTACATTTCTCTGTAAGACGTTCAGCGTGATTACTTTTGTAAAGGCGGAACATCTTAGTTACAATTTTTTATACGGTTGAACATGCCGATAATTGAGAACTTTGAAAGAAAACTGTAGTTCTTCTGAATGACAATTTTCGTAAACCTCGGTAATATACTTTTAGTTCGAGAACTAAAACAATGACATGCAGCAATACAGTTTTGTTATATAAAGTAATTTGAGTGAAACTTTACAATGTAAATTTCCGACAAGAGGCATCTCTCCCGTATTGGACAGTGTATACCATCCATAACAAGATACAGATAGCCAAAATACGTGTGTTTTCATTTATGAGTATGTATACATATAACCGTAAATGCACGCTCATACACGTGCACAAGTATATGATGTAAACAGTCACCAAGAGATCTTTGCTCGACAGTTTTTTTTTTTTTTTTTTTTTTTTAATAAATCGATGCAGGCAGTGTTACGTAGTTTATGCTAAGTATGTCGACGACTGTGAAGCTATTCTTTTCTACTGAAAAAAAAAATTTTTGGTGTGAGTAAATCGGCTTTTCTTTCTCAGGCATGCTAAGATTTTTTTGAACCAAAAATTATACCGGTGTTATAATTAATTAAAAACACATATTCTGCAATGAGAATAAGCGTAAATGATGCTTATTACTTTTTTATTAGTGTTATCTTTAAACACTCCTAAAGGATCGGTAGGCGGTGCGAACATACGGGCTTGCTTTCAATTTGGGTCCGTCGTTGAAATACATTTGGTAGCCCTGAAACCACATACGGCTAAATGTCACGATACACTCGCGTGCCCGTCTAATACAGAAAGGATCGCGTGCCACGGCGAAAAATTTCGAAGTTAGATAGCATCGCGTGAACCGAATACATCGCGCGACTAACCGCAGCGCGGGCAATTATTTTAGCTCCCAAAACCACACGAGAAAAAAATTCACTGCTAATTTGGTGAATCATTTACTCAAGTATTACCCACGAGTAATAACCCAAAACAAAGTACCAGCCAAGTGTATTTTGAGCGGCAGATTCACGGAGATAGTTTACGCGAAAATACGTATAGAAAGTCAGACAAGTATGTTGGGCTAGATGTCTTGTCAACAGCAAGATCATTGGAGGAAGAAACTATTGCTTAGATGGCAGAAAACTTATGAGTGGAGACACGAATTTGTGGTGAAAATATTTATGAACTATTTGGTTTTAGTGTTTTTGTGAACATCAACAGCTTTACTTCATGGTCATTGTGTTTAAACACTCGCTTGTATTGTAGTTCTACTGGAATATTACGGACGTAAGACATGTCTGAACAAAGACACGTTGCCAATAACCATGAAGCATAGATATGCCGATGCGTTCGTAATTGAAATAAAATGATGGTAACATATTTTCGCAATATAATTGAGCTCCTATTGATGAAGAACTAACCATGGCCTGCAGTGAGAAACTTAAAATTTAAAAACAGTCTTTTGTTAAAAAAAAAAATAAATAAATAAAACACACACACTCTTATTCCGGATCTAGTAAGAAAAGAAGGGCGCATGAGCTCAGGCAACCAAGTCGATTCGTAAACGGCGCTATTATGGCTGATGCATTCGCCGCAGTGAAGTTCTAGGGACCATAATTCCTCTTATATTTGAGAAATGATACTCCTAAGCAGACATCAATCGCACACGTTGAACAGTTTTCAAGTATAATTCAGTTTTTGAAGATCTGTGCTCATTTCAGCGGGCTTGGCAGCCGTTCACGTTCACCGCTGGAATTCAAACTTTCAAATTCGCAGTTAACTTTCAATACTATAAAAAAATGCGGTACTATCAGTGAACGGGACTATCCGTGTTGATAAAGCTCGCAGGCTTCGCGGCCATTGTCTGTGAGATCTTGGGTTCTGGGCTGTAGCCGCGTCACTGTCGTTTCTCTTCTTGTGGGAGGCTCAGCACAGAAGGCAAGATCTCGTATCGAACTCGCGCTACCACACGGAAATTCAAGAGATTCATGCTCCAAGAAAACTGGACGTTACCCGCTGATCGTAGACTGTCTGAAGGAGGCTCGCAGGCGCCTCGACGAAGTGCAGGCGCCTCGACTGCCAGAGCACCGCTCTCCACTGCTGACGTTATCTGGGCGCACACGGAGTGTCTGGCGATCCCTGACCCAGCCACGGGGTTATCTCGCGAGTCCTTCAGTTCAGAAGTGCCGCTGTCCTTCCTGTACTTGGGCAGCTCGTAACACAGCCAGTCTCCCTTATCATTTTGATCTATAATTGAGGAGCAAAATTTCAAAAGCAAGCATCAGTTAAACATATTTTCTATATAAGGTTCGTGAGTTACCAGCAATCATTAAATCATATTTGACAAAAAATGTAACTTTTAAAATTCAGGCGAAAATTTGTGTTTTTTATTTAAAACGTGTCCATTCCACTGTGATTGTGCATTCATAACAAGGGCACAAACCTCTGCTATTTTTTTTTTTTTGGAAAGTTTAGTCACGAAATGACGCCTTCGACAACTTTACTACCTTTAAAGTCAGCCTTCCTATTTTATTTCATTGTGTGTTTTCTGCTATTTAGCAACATTCGCCCACAGTGCCATACGTCCATGCAAATGTTTTAAGTTCACATTACAGCCCCATTGCATAGATCTTTCAAAGATCACATTTTATATAAATATACCATCATATCCCAAGTAATGTATAGGCGGTTCGGAATAAAGTGAACACTCGAAAAAGCCCTGCTAAAGATCTATTTCCAGCTGATTCGTATCTTTCCGCGTGTAACGGCTAACGGCGGGAAAAGTCTAGCATCCCGGACACGTCACTTTATGTTTGCGCATGTAAGATAAATTGTTCAGTCGATATGTACCTGCATAGTTTGATAAAAAAAATAAGTTAATTAATTATATAAAATACAATTATATCGCTGTCGGTTGAATTTGTTTCAGCATTGTTGTATTTAAATACGAATAAACACGGAACTATGTTGTGTTATTTCGCTGCCAACCATACAAGCAGTAAGTCAACTATATTTAATGTTGAATTGTATGTAGTAACAGCTAGTGATGTTTTTCAAAGGTTAAATTTTTAGTGTTCACTTTATTCCGAACGACCTATAGGGCCTATACATATACTACGTGACCTAACACACGTCCACAGTTCAGTAAGTGCATTGGACACGCGGTCGGGAGGACTCGTTTACAATTCATAGTCCGTTAGCCTGATTTCAGTTGTCACACTGTTCCGATATTACTCAATGTGAACGCTTGCGATAGTTCTTAATACATACCATGACCGTTTTCCTTGTCCCTGGCTCTCTGAAACACTAGTTCAGTCTGTAATCACCTCTTGCTGTCGGCGAGATATTAAGCCCTTCTCAGTACTAGCTTCGGTAAACGTAAACAGCATAAAGGACGGGTCACCACGGATCAGAGAAGACAGGCCGAGTTGAAGTTACACCTAGCCGCTCTAGTCGAGAGACAAGACTGCCGCCCACTCGGTCAGAAACATGGCTGAGGTGCAAAGAAATAAGGGTGGAGTAGCTACGGAAGAGAACATTCCCGAGAAAACTCGACGGCCCACAGCAACATTCGCCAAGCGTTCATCTAACTGAATTTGTGGTAATCGAGTGAGTGAGAGATTTTCGTCAGCGCCCAACATCGAGGTCTTCAGCGCTGGTGAGGGGTGACACGAGGTGAGTATGGAGCAGCGCCGGAATGAAGGGACGGGGGAAACGGGAGATCCCCGAGAAAACCCGCCGACCAGCGGCATCGTCCGGCACGATTCCCACATGCGCAAATCTGGGGACCGACCCTGCTGGGAATCGCACCCGGATCGCCTTGGTGGAAGGTGAGTGGTCTGACTACTCGGCCACCACGATCCCTTGTGGTAATCGAAGTAGGATCACCGTCGTGCTAGGATGCGAGCGGCTTATCCACATAATTATTGCCATTACATTCATACTGTAGTAATATAATGTAAAATACCTTCTTAAATTATCACCACTTAAAAACTCGTAGTGCTTATAGATGCGTCTGGGTAGATAACGTTTTGAATCGGAACTCGTGTCAGAAAATTATAAAATGCAATAAGTATAAAAAAATTAATCAGTTTAACTTAACAATTTTCGCAGAGAACAATAACTTTACTGTAATTCCGGTACAAACTTTTTGCAGTAATATAATTGTTCCAGTAGTGGTTTGTGGTTCCATTTGTGCGGGAGAACATCTTTGCTACAAGAGACGCTTGATGAGGTAGTTACCAACTTAGCTCGTCCAGTGCCCACTATCTCGGGCTTAGCTGCAAATTAGCATAATGTTGGTCCACTCGATAAACATTCCCAGTCTTGTTAATTGAAGGCTCAGTGGCAATTGGCGTACAGTCATTGTACATTCATTATCTTTTACGTGATCCATCCAGCGTCTAGATGCTACATCTGACGTTTGGTCACTGCCACTCTGGACGGCATTCATGGGACTCGGTATGCATTACTTGTCATATTGACTCCGTGGAAGTATCATTTCCTCCAGTTAAGTACTCTTTAAGGCGTTTGTTTCTTAAAAGAATTGCTCCAGCTATCTGTGTTTATTAGACAAAAGGGTCTAAAATTATCTTAATGGAGCGCTTTTTAACGTTACTCGTAACATTCTTGATTAAAATCTCAATTCGTACAAAAAAAGGCAAACTTTTTCTACGACAGCTTCTAGAGATCCATGCTGCCGTAGGGAATCAAACATAGGGGTCGATTAAATATAGCTTGTTATGAGTGTAACGCAAAACATGCACCTGCGTTACGTCTGGTTGTGATGCATTGGAATTAAATACTGCAATAGAAGACCCGTCTTACTTGCTTTGCACTTGCGATGCGTTGCATCGGTACAAACAGCAGGTGGTGATATTTGCACCTACGCAGCGCAGCGCAAGTGCAGATCTAGTAAAATGGGTCTTCTATTGCATGTGTGTGCGTATTTGATTCCACTACAGCGCAACCAGTAGCAACACAGGTCAACATTTAGCGTTGTACTCATAAAAAGCGATATTTAATCGGTTCCCAGGTGATATTAAAGGGGCTGCGATTTTCACTTGATCTAAGAGTACAGGTTGAAAACGATGTGCCACGGCAGATCAACGTCCGTCTATAAAAAAAATAAATAAAAAATAAACTGGCTTATTGAGCTGCACATAGATAGGTGGGGTATGGGGTAGCAACGTATACAGTATAAATTATTTTGTTTAATACGCGATTTCCAGGTTTCAGAATTTTAAAATATTCAATGCTGCTGTCTCAGTAGAAGAAATAAATTAAAATCTGTAGCGTCGTTCGTTTTCCTTTGCTTCATATTAATTCATTACTAAACAACTCCTCCAACTGCCACACGGCAGACGCACATCGAACACGCATACGGTCATGCAGGAACATGTTTGATTCTCATCAAGAAGGTGGTACATACTGTACAAGGTAATGTAAGTTTCTTTGAAGACTCCATTACTATTATGATCTTTGAAAGAACTGTGCAATGGGAGTGCATGACTGGATTCAGTTTCTTGGACGTACTCCATTGCAAATTGAATGACTGTTATTGCTATATTTCACTTTAACTAATTGTCTTGCCCTAATTTTTAATGCAAATATAGATGTGTTATTAATCAAAAAGATTGTTGTAAATTTCATCGCGCTCACAAATTAAGGGGTATGGAAAGGTACGATATCAAGCGGATGACTGGAATACTCAGTTGTCAATAAATTCTGAACTACTCATCAAAATTTGATGAGATTTTTTTTGCCGAGTAGATATTTTATCAGCGGACGTTAGTTTATGCAGCACTATGCGGTAGTATGCTTTACTTTCGAGTAAAAAATTAAAAACTAAAATAAGGGTTTGAAACGACAAAACCTATAACAATGGAAAACTTACATTTATATAATTTCGTAATCCGCAAACCTCTCGCGCAGAAATTTTCTGATAGTAAAATTATTTTCAAGTCAAAGCACGAGTATTTTTGAAATTCGGTTATTATAGAGGCCTAGATATTATCATATTACAAATTAAAATAATTACAATTTTCCATTTTTGTAGATTTTGTGGTTTCAAGACCTTATTTTCCTAAAAAAGGTTTTAATTTTTTTATTCTAAAGTAAGCATACTACCGCATAGTGCTATATAAATAAACGTCCACTGATAAAACATTTACTCGATAAAAAAAATCTCATCGAATTTTGATGAGTAGTTCAGATTTTATTGACGATTGAGTATTTCAGCCGTCCGCTCGACATCGTACCTTTCCATACCCCTTACCGGCTAAGACCACGTAAAATATTTTCACCTCAGCTGTCGTCAAAAGTGTTAACCTAACGGTGAACCTGTCGTACCAATTCGATCACATGCCCTGCCACTCAGAGGCGAGTGTCGAAGCAGTTCCGTAATACGTTCCTCACGCCAAACTTAAGGATTGTTACTGCCAAACTTAAGGATTGTTACTACCCACTGCACGTAAACAGGAGGCGTAAATGATTACCAAGTTACGCTTAGTTTATGACTTGAAGCTAAACTTCAAGTTACGACTAACTTTAGTTTGACGACGCCTCTGCGCTGTTCCGGCAACTGCGCTGAGGAATCCAGAACACGCAGTGTGTACACGCAAGGTTCTGCAGAGAGGCTGTCGACAGGCACCCTGGCGTGGTTGTTACTACGCTCCTCCTTCTGCGTCCGCTTGAATGTTAAGGCTCTTTCACACGGTCAAATTTTGCTGCAATTTTTACATTTATTGAATTGAAATTCTTGAATGCCATGTGGAGTCATGCTGACGTCATAACCGCGGAGATCTCATTTTTCAATTTATTGAATTCCTTAAATTTAGTAAAAAATTTCGTTTCGAACATGTTTAAAATATTCTTGAATCAAAATATTTAAGAACAGAGGAGAGATTTTCCGACATTATTAATTAAATGAACATATTGAGTCCTAAATGCGAATTAAACAACACTAAAAGTAAAGACAAATCATTTATACAAAAATAATAAGAAATTGTTTACTGGTTTAACAAAATATTTTTGTGTGGTACAGGTTTAGTAGATAATCGTAAATAGCCAAATTATTTATTTTGTGCAACATATGTTTACAAATTGTGTGATGGCATTTCAAGTGGTAATTTTAATGTTCATTGAATTTCGTGATTCTTCGTGTTATTCACCAAATTGAATTCAATAAAAACGTGATTGCATGAAAAGGCCTTTATATTCCACAACACATGTGGGCAATCTTACATTGCTCACCTCAACGTTAATGCAAGGCGACGTGCAGGTCTGAAACTCTAGAAACACCCCCCTCTTTTGTCGCACGTAATCACGTCAACTGTTTCACTCTACCGAGAAGGCTGCCTTGACGAAGGTCGCCCCTCTTTTAGTTCGCTTCCTGCATCTTCGTGAATATTATGCGCGTGTGTAACGAACCTTCTATTTGTACACTAAATTTAATTTGTGATAAAATGTTTAAAAATGGCGAAATAAATATTTACTAGGGCTAACAAAATAATATGTCGCTACCACAACTGATTTTGTTGACCCAACAAAATACGCAATTAATTTGGCAAAGTACTTAACGCCTGACAGTAAAATATTTGCTTGACGCAAATGTAGTAATTTAGTTTTGACGTACACAAGTGTACATTTTGTTGCTCCAACTAAGGATTTATGTTTGTGCACGCCGTAGTTTGTGATCGCACCTCGAAATTTATTTTGCAATTTCTGTGACAATTACTATTAAAACTATATCTATAAGCGTATTAAAAAGATGCTGAATTCAGGTTAAAAAAACGATAAAACAATTTCTACAGAAACGAAAAATAAAGAAGTAATATTGGTTAATCCACATCTGCATACACCTCACGCATTTTACGAGTCATATATCTACTAAAATGTTTTAATCTCCGATGTTCAGCCTTGGTCATGGATGCTTCAACGTAAAAAATGGTCTGTAGTTCGATTTTTGGAGGTACCATTTTATCACACGGCACAACATAACACATGCAAACAAATGTGCATTTGTACTGACAAAATATTACACTTGGACAAGAAACTAAAAACAAGTAATTTTGTATCGCCAACAAAAACATTTATTTCGCCATATACAAACAAATTATTTGATTGAGCCACTAATTCGGCTGTCAGTAACCCCAATGTTTTGTGGTATGTGCAGTGCAGTAAAAAAAAAACGGAGTATTATTTTTTGGCAGAACATCAGTGTTTACATTCATCTCAAAGACATTGGTAGTGTTTCGCCTTTAACGGCAGTGCTTCTATACACTACAAAATAAAACTTGAAATCAATATTTAACTCAAAATTCGCCAGCATGAAGATTTTGCAAATACTACAACTTTCCACAGTAATTAAGTTGGTGTTGAACCACTCAAAATTGGGGCACCTATTTTCACTTAAGATTCTGCAACTATTAAAACAAATTTCTTTAAAACGGCTTCCAGACAAAATCAGGAGATGACATTCTTAAGGACCCGAGTTCTATCCCCGGCCTGGTAATCTTGATTTAAGTTTCCTAAGATTTTCCGAAAACACTCAGGCGATTAGGAACGGTTCTTAAGAATGTGTATTGTTGATAAATAAACACTAAAAGTACCAACTGAAATCCAAGAGTTAATATGTAAAAAATACAAAACAAAAATCCCAGAGACTATTCTCCAACTTTACGAGCATATATTTACCCAGAATAATGCATTTGTTAAGCGTAATATATTGCGTCGCAGTTACATGTACAAGGTTTCTGCGTCAGGTAATGTTATTCACAAATTCGTTACTCGGGAAAAATTCTAGCTCAGAAAGTTCAAAAATGGTGTAGAATTGGTGTGTTATTGCAAATAGGCTCCGAGAAACCTGTAATTTTAAACTGATACTTCCAGCACTTAATTATGTGCCATGTCTAATCTTCGAAAGAGTTGTACAATCGGTGTGCATGATTAGGTGTGGTTTTTTGAACGTACTCCATTGCTCGTCAAAGAAAAGTAAAGCTCTTTAGTATTCTTTGACGGACATCTGCGTCGCAATACAGTGTGTACAAAAATAGATCTGGTACCAAGCCTTCTTAAGGGCTTGTTCCCGAGTTTTTTCAGACTGGTGCCAATAACTCAAATATTTTTTAACCAAAAGTTTTGAAAAAAATTGAGTCAATGTGCAATCACTCGATGCACAATACTGTGGACGCGTTTTTTTAAATAATGTACCATTCGCCAGCAAAAAAATAATTTCCTTAATTTTTGCTTATTTTCACGACGAAAAACGTGGTACTTTGGGTAATGAAATCTAAAAAAAAAAAAAAACGTTCAGTATAATTCTAAAAAAAAATTCAGCTACAAATTATAACATATAAGCGTCAAAACTGTGCAGCGAAATTTTGATATGAGTATTAGGTAGCAATAAAAAAAATATTTTCGAAATCACTGCAAAACTCAGTAACAAGGCCTTGATGTATGTGACGGCCGCTTCCTTCGTTCCTGATTAGCTACATCGTTCTGTCTCTAACGACCTCGGCGTTGAAAAGACGTTCAGACCTACTACCTACACTGTAAGAAATTATTTGTAAATTTAACACATCGATGTATAAGAGTGTTTAAAAAGGGTATACAGTAAAATTATTTTCCCATACATCAATGGTAGTGTTCCTATATAATTACTAGAAACAGTGAAATGTATACTGACGTCACCATACTTCTATTGTAACAATGCTCTATGATTGTTTTATTTACAGCCTGAAGTATGGAAAGTGTCATATTAGAAGTATGTATGTGTTAAAAAATTAATTTACAGTTTGGGAATTTTTTTTACGGTGATATTCTCTTACTGTTCTGATACCAGACGCAAGTTATTTTCCAACACAACAACAATTCCCTTTGAATATGTGTGCAACCATCGGTTTCCGGAAAGTGAAGATATTGAAGTAGGCACTTAAACCGTACTTGATGTGTATTTCTACTTGATCAGTTTGCAGTGATAAAGTCATAACGTCAAGCTATTATATAATTCATAGCCTACTATAAATAAGTATTTTGCAGCACCGTACAGTGGAAAACGATACTCGGTGGCTTGTTTTAAGTCACAAGAAAATTAATTTTACTGTAAATGAACTCCAGACTAAGTTTTAAAACAGTTCGTACATTGCAGTGCGAAAGGTCAATATAAATGTCAAAATAACGGCACTGCGCCAAGAATATATCCCGGAGAACTTTTGGCGAGTTTCATGAGGCTTTCTTTCTTTAAATAAAACAATAGCAAAGACATACCTACAGTGCTGACCTCTGTAAAACATGCGTATACTTGGAGGTGTTGCATAGGTTTAATGCTCTGCATGGTACGTGACTTCAAAATTGGTCGAATTATTATAAACTATTTCGTCACTGAAGACCAACCTTTATGTAATTGTAGTCATGCAACTGTGCAATCTCATTTCACGTAGACGTGCGAAAGATAAAATATCAATTTCCAATGGCATCTGACAACACCGACAGTTGTACAAATGTACAAATTCACTTTCACCAAAGTCGGGTGAATCGTGACACTATTTCATTACGGCAAGACGAGAGGTGAGTTTTAATCAGCACGTAAACTGCGAAAGTTTTTAATGTTCGCAAAGATTGTGATAACTTTCTGCAATAATAAGTTATACAATTTACTATATATTTATTTTCTCTTTGTTTGACCACTCCAACAAGTTGTACAAAATCGTACGAACGATAGAGCTTAAGGGCGCGGCTACCGCAATTTTCATCACCATTTTTTATTTGTACCAGATAATTTTTTTCTTATTTTAGACACTGGCTAAATATGGCTCTTATGAAATTTTTTATCTCTCATAGTTTTCGCGTAATGGCTTATTAAAGTCATATTTTGCATGTTTCCGTTTTAAGGACTACACTAAAACCAACTGATATACCAAACTAAAAAAAAATCACAATGGATAAAGACATTGCAGACTACAATGTCATGCTCATAAAAATAAAGAAATTATTTGTATTTTTAAAAAAATTATTGAATTTTTTAAATTTTTATTTTCATTTTCATCATTTTTTTATTACAAATAATTTTTATTCTTTATTTTTATGATCATGACATTGTAGTCTGCAATGCCTTTATCCACTGTGATTTTTTTTTAGTTTGGTATGTCAGTTGGTTTTATTGTAGTCCTTAAACGGAAAAATGCAAAATTTGATTTTACGAGCTATTACGCAAAAATTATGAGAGATAAAAAAATTTCGTAAGAGCCAAATTTAGTCACATTTTGTGTCTAAAATAAGAAAAAAATATCTGGTACAAATAAAAAATAAAAAAATGGTTATGAAAATTGCGGTAGATCGCGCCCTTAATCAAGAAGCTGAATACTAAAGAACCGCGATAAGCACGGTACTGCAGAATGTACTCTGGTATTTTATATGGATAACAACTGCACTTGTTCGTGAGATAAAACTTGATGTGACATTCGCTATGAGATGTTTATCACGTCGAGTGAGTGAGGAGATTAAGTGCTAGTAAGAGTGACATGAGGTTAGTATGGAGCAGACCCGGAATGAAGGAGCTGGTTTGTCACGTCGAACCCTTCCCTATTTTTTTAGTGGTAATTCTACAAGAGTTCCTGCGAAACGAGCCCATATCGTGCTGGATATGATATTCGCATTAAATATGAACCCGAAGATGTCTTCGTGCCCAAATATTCTTAGCTAATTTATCGAGATGTCTGACACGTTTGTTTACTATCATGTCAGCGTTGTAAGCGTACAGAGTGTAGAATTTTAAAACAACATTCAGTTAGCGTCTATACACAACACTCATTTACCGTCTTTGACTGTTACATAGTTTAATGTGTAACATGCTGAAAATGTGTTAAAAGCGCGATACAAATAACTATGTCAAAGTTACAAAATACATAAAAATTATTAGGTATTAAATTTATAAATGATTGCTGTAATTCCATTCATTCTCACGTGTCCATACATCTACACCTTTAAACTTCTACTGTTGGTATCGCTGCTACTGTATTTTATTCAAGTAGCATAAATTATAAGAAATGCCCTTGAAAATTAACACAAAATAAAAGTAAAAGTCGAAACTTTTTAATTATCTGGTGCCGAAGTTAAACATTGCTAAACTAAAGAAACAAGAAATATAACAAGTGGATAGTAGCGTAATTTAAGGTCTCGTTACATGTAATTACTCAAAATATTCTTAACAAAAATATTAAAACATTAAAGATAGAGTGCAAAATGTCAAGTACAGTACAAATACAAGTAATTATGAATGTATTCATTCTTCAGAGACATTATGTTACTTGTATTAAGTTCTTGTTGCATAGACTTGTTTAGTATCCAAACAAAATTGGAATTTTAAAATTCAGTAAACTTTTCACCACTGGCTATCAAGGCTGCGCTGAACGTGTCACGAGTGGCTGAGACAGATCGATGAAGTCTTGGCCATGCCACCACTCGAGCGAGGCGCCTTAGCTCTCAGCTATCACAAACGAAATCTAGACGTGTTATTACAGAGTAAAAACAAGTTGTGATTTATCGATAGTCGCAAACAAAAAGATAAAAGTAAGACGTAAGTTCTAAAAACGCAAGCGAAAAGTTCTGGGTATGTTTTGTTTCAAACTTTTCCCTACGACGGCTTGCGAAGAATGAGTCTCCTAGCTTCCAAGGGCGCGACTTTTTTCATGTTTGCGTTTTCCGTCTGCCAGTTACGTATAATAGCCATAAGGATCACGCCATGGACGATTCTTCGTAACAAAGCAGACTTAACAACGAGCAAGTGAATCAGTCTCAGTGTTCCGTTTCATAGACGAAACTTCAAGCAAAGTAAACTTTACACGAGACTTTCCGGCAAAGTCACCAATGAACCTGCACTTTAGCTGCTAAAGTATACTTTGATACTATGGTATCGAAAATGGAGGTTATGCGTTTTGTTGCAGAAACACAGTATATGAAGAAATTGTCGTCTGAGCTGCATATAGGAATTTTGTTAGGGACGTTCAATATCCTTCAGAAATTTACAGCGCCAGCCAATTCGTAACGAAGTGCCGCTTCAATAAAGAAACTTCTCGATGAAACATGAATCAGAAAGGCCTGACAATCCGTCCAATCAGACGCAAACGGAAAGTATTGGGTATGATTTGTTCCACTTAGCCCAGGACACGAGGCCTCCGTAGCTTGCGCTTAGTGGAGGAATGGTAGCGCCAGAACTTGAAAAATTAACGACGTGCTGCTAATTACAGTGTATGTCGTTCTTCCCTCCAGTCTTGCTTGCGTGCAAGACTCACATCGGCCTTATCGCTAATATCTTCCTCTCCCCTATTACAACACGCAAGGATCTCCGTCACACGGCTAAGGAATCCAGACACACGAGTCACACCCATCTGTTCGCTACACTGCAATTCATGGAGTTTGTTTCTCAGTGCACGGAAATACACGAGTCGAATGGATACTGGCGTTCAATCGCTCGCCATGTTAAATCCATATTATCTGGTAGAGATACAATAACACAACCTTTCAGTAGTTAAATATAATAAAAAGTTGGCGTTTTCCATAACACAACATGCAGTGCAGTGAATCGAATTAACTTAGCACAGTATATCTTACTTCTCGCTAAGTATTATTAAATATTATCACTCATGCAACGTGTTAAAATAGCTCGAGTGATATTTAAGAACATGCGAGTGAGTACTAGCTCCTTTAATGTTGACAGTAATTCCCTATTAAGGCTGTTCAAGTATGAAATCCATGCAATAAAATACCATGGTGTCCAGTTGCGAGATAAGAGCTGATAGTGGCGTGACCCTGCCATATGAACGCCCGTTGGCAACTGAATAAAAAAATATGAGAGCGGCTCATTACATACCGACTCGACGCGCTCTGTTGTGAGTCTGGAATGTTATCTAGATATGTATTTGTCACATAAAACGATTCAAAATAATATTGATAATGTGGCTGTTATAATAAGTAATTGAACAGCCTTAATAAGCCAGTGACACAACCGTTGAAGGAAATTTTGTTAGGACTATGTGAATAAATTAAAACTCGACAACAAGAAATGTTTATAGGTCATTCGGGATAAAGTGAGCACTAAAGATTTAACAGTTGAAAGAAATCACT
The DNA here is from genome assembly GCA_003012365.1 of Medauroidea extradentata. Lineage (NCBI taxonomy): Eukaryota > Metazoa > Arthropoda > Insecta > Phasmatodea > Phasmatidae > Medauroidea > Medauroidea extradentata. The sequence goes on along the minus strand of PNEQ01010306.1, from coordinate 20,550 downwards.
AGCCGTTACTGCATATAAGTCAACATTAGCAAGAGTTACATTATTGCTCGTATGGTTGGTAGCGAAACATCGCATGTAGTTCCGTGTATTTTCCTATTTGAATACAACATTAGTGAAAGAACATCTGAATGAAATAGACCTCTCTGAATTTAATACACTTTTAAATATTTATTTATGATCTTAACGACATTTCTACTGACTGTATAATTTGACTTAATTAGCGCTAACACAATTTGACACTACCTGGCCGTTGCACGTGGCCGCTTGCTCCCAGTGCTGTAGTGCCAAAATTGGTACAGGATATACTCACGAGCAAGGTAAAATTGGTACAGGGTATCCTCACTAGCAAGGTAAGGAAGGCAGAAGGTATATTGTACTGGGATGAATCAACGAGTGGGTATACGGCGTATACCCGCGTATACAGCACTGCTTGCTCCGCGCCTCCGACAGTTCAAAATTCCACCGACAGGTGACATCGTTGTTAGGTTTTCGCCGCTTCGCTTGCTTGAAAGCAAGTTGAATCAGAACATATTTTTGTTTCACACATGATGAAATACGTTATTTATTGTTTCTGTTAACTGCGTCGTCGTTAACGGCAGTAGAACTGAAAGAAACTTGAATTCTTGGATTGCATGTGTCATGTGTGCTTTAAGTGGCAGTTTTGAGTTACAAATTCAAATATAGACTACTTATGCCCGCATTTACGAGATTCGTAACGGCAATAGTGCATGTTGTATCAATTAAAAGTTAATGGACAAACCAATATTACAAGACGTTAACTCGCAGGTATTTACAACTAAGAGTGCTATTGACTATAGCATATATTCAGCCTTTGTGCATTTAATGAGTAGATATTGTAGATAACATTTTTATAGAATCAGTGTAGCCTGATATAGATGCAAACATTGTACAAGCCTATGTAAATAATATCAAGTGGCAATATTTATGTTTACTTTCGGCGGAAAGATATAAACTGGCAGAAATTAGAATTTAACCAAGGCTTTTTTGAATACTCACTTTATTACCAATCACCTATAGTAATTTCAACTGAAGTATTTATGATCTGACTCTCGGATGAGACACAACCTTGGTATTCCAGACTCCTTGTATTTCACGCCGAACAAGGTGGCCACAAAACCCAGCACGAAACTGTTCTTTCCGAGCTGTATCTGCGTGGTGGCTGGAAGCGGTTCTTCGCCAGCTCGACGAGGGTCTTGGTCGACTGCATTACCCAGAGCAGTTACTTATACCGTAAGCCTCTTACCAGGGTGCGTATACCGCAGGACGGCTGGAGGGTTTAGCAGCTCGCTTCCAACTGGCTGCCCGGCGTCGCCGCGCAACTCCGCCAAACGCAAGGTTTTGCTCGTACGGGCTACGGTGTACGGCCATCTTTACTTTACAGTATTTTCACCACTACAAGCATTCCTGCAGGCTGATCAATATTTTCCACATTTCAAGATTAAAATGACTATCTTTCAACAAATTCCAGAAGTTATGGACGGAATTTATTACCTAATAATGTAAAAATATGTAGTAGACTTAACATTTAGAGAATGAAATGTTAAAAATGTTGAATTGCCTTCAAGAACGCCAAAAGTGGTGAAAATACTCTAAATAAAAGATGGCCGCACACCATTTCCCTTAAAGGTGGGTTCGCAATTGACAACACAACAGTAAGTATAAACCATAGGTCGTTCGCACAAGAACTAACCTCTATGTATTCTTGCCACGGTCGTAGGAGAACAGGTCTGGACACTCGCGTGGAAACTTGACCCCCTTGTTGTTTGGCTGTAGTTCACCAAGTTACCGAGAATATTGTGTTTTATTGGCGCTTCAGTTAGGGCGGTCGAACTCAAAACTCCGCCCACTTCCTTTCCACTAAGATAAACAATTTATCAAAACGTATTTTTTTAACAATTTATGAAATACTTCCTTCACTTACAAATTTAAGAAAAGGCTCCAGCAATCTTTATTTACTTTATAAATTTAACAAATGATTCCAGTCCAGAATTTTATCCTAACAAAACTACAAAACCATGTTTCATGATGGTTGCTGATAAAGTTATAAAACTAAAGTCATTTACCTAGCCTAAATTATTAATTAACTTTCTGTCGAAGTCACGCATTATTTGACTCTAATAAATTATTTAATCTGCGTATTGCGTAATTTCTTATTGCAGTGTACTCGTGTTTAAGAAAATATTGATACCTAAATAAAGTACTTACATATAATTAGAAAAAAAAAATACAGTTCTTAGATACGGATAATGTAATACTTTCTGCTAAACAACAGCAGCCTTGGATGTTTCATAATAGATTTAACAGATTTTTAAATAAGCACTGTATCACAGTATCCCTGTTAGGAATTCTTATGAACGTTCAAATGCCGATTATTTTCAACAGGTTTCGGCATATCAATGGCAATTTTACTAAAATGCGTAATAAAGTGAAACATTTTTTTTTCGTAAAGTTTTGGGTCAATTATGAGGTTTAACTACTGTACTAAAACAAATTTTTCAAAAATGTTATACACGTTGTTTTTTTGCCACAGAAATGTTTATTGAAGCCTTACGAATGCTGCATAACAACATAATTAATATCCACCACTTAACGGGTTATTAAATCTATTCTTATATTTATTGATCGCGAATTTTATTGTAAAGAGTAAAATAGAGAAACGGGCGAACTACACGAAATAGGAAATTTATTTATGCTGCTCTGATTGTACCTACAACTACATCAAAACAAAAATCTCACGTACAGTATTGTAATTTGTATGGCAAAATATATACATCTAAATATCCTTTTTACACATTTTTCGAAAGTATCCTAGAAATATAGCAAAATATACCAAACTACTTTTGTATAATAAAGACCCCTCTCCACTTTTTTTTGCTGACCATGCATGTACACAAATTTTTAAAAATCGAAAGAAATGACGCTGCACGTGGTATCGCCTAAAACGCAACTGAAAGTATAAAATGGCAAAGAATCAATGCTCTAAGACAAGATAAAAAAAATGCAACATGCTGTGCTATGAAAAACTATAAATAATTGTTATTTCAGTGTAATAATTTGTAGGAAGGCATAAATAATAATTTCGGTGCCCAACAGTAAGTTCAATATTAAATGACAAAATAGCTGTTGAATGTAAGGTTTCGTTATATTCCAGTCAAACGAACACAAATGCATGTACCAATTTAAAAAAAAAATATAAATCGAAGCCTATAAATTAAAAATTATTTTAGGCCACGGAATTTGCCCACGGGTGCAAGAATTTTACGAATGAGTTTAAAGGAAGATACGTAAACTTATATAGGTACACATAAATCAAACCATAGTAAGTTTACAAATTTTTGCGATGGGAAATTACGACCCTGGCAAATAGGAAACAATGTCTCAACTACCACTGCAAATAATAATTTTTTAAAGAATAAAATTCGCATTTAAAAAATGTCTTTGCGTAACATTGACCGTAAAGGGGACGGAACAATTTCCATATTATTTTAGATTAATAACTTTGAGTTTATGGTTGAATATTCATGTTCTCATTTGCTTAGTTAATAGAACGATAAAATAATCTCATCTGCATCACGGTGCCAGGCAAATGACATTAACGCGAAATTGACGTGAAAGAGACATTTTTCCATGCTCGTTTTGTGTAAAACTAATATTTATATTTGGCTTTCTGGTGTCCTTTGGAAAGTGGTAATGAGAATTTAATTACATTAAGCAGACTGAACGAAATATATTTTGTAGAATGATAATAATTAATTTTTCTGCAAAATAATATAATTAAAAAAGAGAGATACGAAGGAAAATGAGTTAGACGCCATGAAAAGCGAGAAAAACTTCAAGAGCCAGAAACGATTATGATATATATAATTCCGACATAAAATATGAGTAAAGCTCTTAAATCCAAATAAAAACATACTGCTTTTGAGAAAAAGAGATCTTGAAAATCTATCTAGAAGTAACAACGGTTTAACTGTGACTTGGCTTACGAGATAAGCTCTATTAACGCTGCTAAAAAAATCTTAACATTCTGTAAGCACTCAGTTGTTTAGTTTTTGTAATGCCCTTTTATAGCATAACTTATCTCATTAACATTACCACATCGCCGCAGTAATTTGACAGGTTATGTGTTTTAAATCGCCTCGTCCAGACAAACGAGAATAAGTCATTTTCACTGAGAAAGCACAATGTTGTCCAGTTGACACGTTATGTTTTTGCTACTCGTTAAATCTCTTATAATGTTTTAATGAACGACGGTCAAAGTTGTTGAGTGTAATAAAATAAATATTTATTTCAAGAATACTTTGGTTGGCGTCAATGCCAATAAAACCAAGACTTGACAGAGGAAAACGTGTGAATTACTGATGAATAGAAACATCTGTGATTTCGTGTGATACAACCCATAACCTGATTCCATAAATACCACTTCTTGTTGAGCAGTAAATCGTGCTGCTTCTTGTTAATAGTTCACTGAAGCGCTTGCTTCTCACACGAAGATATTAATATTTTTATTTTTGAATATCAAGTTGAGTCGATCGTTGTTCATAAAACCGCTTGATCAGTTTGATTTAACCAGAACTTTCACCACAAAGCGACTATACCAACCACGAATCCATAGCTTCCAAACATGTTTTTGTATTTCGAACCTAAAATTTGTTGTACAAAATTAGTAAAATGTTAAAATCACACACAGTGCATTTATCTTTAAAAGGAAGTAAACTTTTGGTGATACCATTTCTTAACTAGTCCCAGAGTCAACTTTTAGGTTATCTTCTTGACGGGTACGTGGGCACTCTGAAAAACTGGCTGTCAAATGTATACAATCTATTCTTACTCCTGTGCATTCAGCATACTTCTCTCTTGTTCAGGGCATTTGTTAAGCATATATACATATGCGAACTTGTTTTTAACGTGCTGAGCTCTTGTTTCGGAAACACTGCTATCTGTTCTGCAGCTGTATGAAGCATTATTTTCCTTGGAATTATCTAGAGTGCTCTGCCCGCGTCCACCGAATGCACACTTATGATGCAGTTTCTTTAATTTTTGCTGTTTTCTCTCTCTGCCTTACAGACCAGCTAATCCACGCAAACAAAAGAAGCAATCTCGGCTGTCTGAAGAAGACAGTTTGGTATAAAACACAGTATTTTAACTACAGAGGGGATTTATAATACTAAAATCTCAGAGATAAAACACGGAATCCCGTAACAAAAACATCACAAGCTGTACAGAATACTAAGGAACAAAAGAGCACATTTGCGAAGAAAATAAGTAACGCGAGATCGAGATAGCTTTATCTAAATATATTTCGAACAAAAAAAAGGTCACTGCTGACTCACTAAGGTGCGCTGATATTATTTTTACTAGGAAGTCTTAATACTGCAGTATTAGTGAGGTTAACTTTGGACACGTAAGGTGACTTTAGGACGTTAAAATAAATATTTTTCGCATGCGTGGTAGCCCTGAATAAAGAAATTTACTTGCGATAAATTCCGAATAATAAATATCCAGAAGACGTTTAGTTAATATTTACTCACAGATGAAAATTACGGAAAATAAAAATAGTATAAAAGTGTCTACGACACCCCTGCTTACGGTATACATAATTTCCGTCCACAGGTTAAAAACAATAGGGTCCACAAACAATAATTACAACTTTACATAGCTTGAACTTTTAAGACTGATAGGTTTATGTAGATATGGCTCTTACGCGCAACCTCAGGTTGTAATGCGTATGCCCAAATATTTTAAGAGTGAGTGATAGTCACCATCTTGAATGTTTGTATTTTGTCATAAATTTTCTCCTGAATAAATTTTTGGAACATTAACCTAACTCTGGGATAGAATACATACTAATAGAATTTTAGACACCGTAAATATATTTTTTTAATTATTGTTACAGACCAAACTGCAGTTCGAAAACTCTTGTTACTTTCTTAACTGCAGTTCGATCTGTAACAACAGTAACGGAAAATAAAGATGTATGGTGTCTAAAATTCTATCAATATGTATTCTATTCTGCAGTTAAGTTAAAGTTCCATGAATTTAGCCAAAAGAAATATTATGACACAAAATACGAAAATTCAAAATGGTGCCACACGCTTCAAATACGTTACAGCGTGTTCGTAAACAGGTTTTTTTCTACGAAAATATTCCACGTGTGCCCATAGTGCCAACGTACGAAAAGAAAACAAACTTCAGACAAGGTCGGAACCTCATTGTTCAGTCGCCACGCTCATTAAAAACACTGCTTCTAAGCCCTCCAACATAATAAAAAATAGTAAAAACCGTTCGGCGGGAAGCTTGCACGCTAGTTCAGCGCTTGGGTCGTTGAGGTGACGCGGCATTTACTACGCGCTTCAAGTTCGACCTTATAGCTCCGTCGCTTCTGAGCCTCTCACGCGTGGGTAGGCGGCGCCCTTAAGCGACAGGACCACTATAAAAAAAAAGAAAACAAAGAAAAAAATGCGTCCGTAACAACCTAAATATTGCGCACCGAAAAAGGCTATATTAAACTTCTCTTCAGTTTATAGTGAATCCATAAGACGGAAATTAACGACCGACGGCATGTCAGTGGTACTGCTAAGCAAATGGTACTTCGTATAATGTTGTTTATATGTGTAAATTCCCGCATCAGTTGGATACGTTTGTAACATTTCCCGGGTATTACCTTTAACGAAAACTTTTTTTTTTTTAGATATTATTACTTTTAAACTGCGACTGAGAAAATAAATATAATTCATACAAACCGGTCATCACTTCAGGTAACTTGCCACTAGTTATGACTCCAAAAGTACAAACTCAACCATTCGAGTGATGTGTAGAAATTAATAAATAACTTTTACCGCGAGTTCTTACAACGTTGAATGTTTGCGTTGATTTAAGATTTCACTACAGCATAACCATAGACCCGACGGATGTTGCAAGTACTGCAATGATAAAAATACGTTGAACATTAGTTACGCCAGCGAATTACTAGCCACAAGTTTTCTTAAATATAAGTACCTCGACTGGAGGTGAACAAAATTTTAACTGACTATGACTAATGGCCATGTGAAACGTTGCAATGAATGCTTATCATTAAATTTAACACTTAACGCACATAGTAAAATTTTAATGCAAAAGTGTGGGAAAAAAAGTTTTGTCCGACTTGCAACATGGCGTATAATTAAACATTTTAGTGTATATCGTCAAACACTTTCTATATAGTTTTTAAGTATACTGATGTTTTAAAGACATACACTAGAACATTGTCAGATATATTAAACAAATCACGCCCATATAAAATAAAGTAAAAGCTTCCAATATAAGGAAACGCAAAAATTATATTTTAATGTTTGCGTGTATACATATATAAATAAAAATAAATATATATTCACACTTTAAAGTAAATATAGTTGTGTGTGTTAAATATTTCTGGCTATTTACGTACCCTTTTATTAAATTTATCTACATCACACTGAATCAGACAAGTTACGGTCTCACAAAACCTAACGAAAGAAAAAAAATTAAAATGTAAAATATCATAACCTTACATGACGAAATACCATATTTATTTAAAACATTAATATAACATCCAATTTAAAGTAATATCACTAATAAACTTAGCCATAATGTAACAAACTCGTAATTTGTCATCAAAACAAATGTATTTTAAAGTTTAAAAGAATTAAGTTCATAACCATCGTTGTATTTCAGCCATATATATATATATATATATATATATATATATATATATATATATATATATATATATATATATATATATATATATATATATGTGTGTGTCAATCTTCAAGTGAAAACTAAATTAAAAACACAATAGATTTGTATTCTTTTTAATGCCACAAATACATGTTTAGTCGCATACTGTCAGCTGAAAATTTCGCGCAGTGATAAATAGCACGACATTAACATTTCATTAGGCAACCTTATACGAGTATGACTAGCTTACGATGTAAAATTCTTTGTACGCTTCAGTTGTACCAAACTTGGTGACAAGTAATTCGACCTACCATGATAATTCAGCCACTAGTTAATACAAACGTAGAGGTAATAAACACGGTTTTTAGAATTCACTGAACAAAAATCTTCATGTGTACAGTTCCAACAAAATGTATTGTGTGTTTGGCAAGATTGTCTTCAAAAAAGCTCAGTTTACAGTGGATAGCCTACACTATAATATGTTTTAAGTTATTCACGTTGCTTACTTAATGTAGAAAGGCTTGCCTTAAACTAGCCCAGCCTACAGTTGCTTACACCTTAGGCAGAGCAAGGTGAAGTAGCAGTGGTAACACATGGTACTCGCATTCCGAAGGACCAGGGTTCGATTCCTGGTGCGACCATCCCGATATCGGGTTTTCCATGACTTCCCGAAATAATAGCAGGTAATTTTCATCTCCGAGTCTCTGAGCCACTTGTTCCAACTTAAATAACGTAGAATGGTTATTTACGCCACTAGCACCGCACTATGGTGATCCGAATTCGATTCTCGGTGGGGTCGCTCCCGGTTCCTGCAGGTTGGGAAACGTGGCGGATGTTGCCGTTGGAACTCGGGTTTTCTCTGGGCCATAAAATCATTGCACCATTATCGCATTGCACCATCCTCACAGCAGCTCAAAACTCCGCTGTTCAGCGTTTACAGAAATTTTTCTCTATAATGAATGACCTACTATATATAGGTCATTCGGGATAAAGTGAGCACTAAAATTTAACCTTTAAAAATTATCACTAGCCGTTACTGCATATAATATAACATTAATTATAGTTGCCTTACTGCTTGTATGGTTGGCAGCGAAATTGCGCAGTTAAGTCCCATGTATTTTCCTATTTAAATACAATACAAAAACAAACTCAACCGAAATTGACATAATTGTATTTTACATAGTAATAAACTTTTTTAATAAACTGTATCGATTCATACTGACTGCACAATTTATCTTACACGTGTAAACATCACGTGACGTGTCCAGAGAGGTAAGACATGTCCCGTCGTTAGCAGTTACGTGCGGAAAGATACGAATCGGCTGAAAATAGAAATTTAGCAGGGCTTTTATGAGTGCTCACCTTATCCCGAACCACATATACCTACCTAACTACCTCAAGAGTGAGTGATAGTCACCATTTGAATTTTTGTATTTTGTGTCAAAACTTTTCTTCTGGGTAAATTTATAGAACTTTAGCTTAGCTACAGAAAAGGAGGCATATTGATGTAATTTTAGTCATCATAAATATTTATTTCCCGTTTCTGTTACATATCAAATTGCAGTTAAAAAATTCTTATTATTTTCTTAACTGCAGTCCTATTTAAGCGACGACCATCTAACTTTACTGGCGAAAAGTCTGTAGCAAAGTCTGGTGCACCTTTATATCTTAGTTTCACAGGCATCCAAGGTTAGTACATTAAAAAAACAACAACAGTCTGAAAAGGCCATGTTGGCGAGTCTAGAAACAGTATTGTTAATGAGAAAGGCGTCCTTACAAAATTCTTTCCGTCCTTGTTCGACGAAGTGTTTTTTTTTTTTTTTTGTACTTTGGATCGACGCAAATGTTCTTCAATAGCTTACATGTTTGTATTTTTGGCCATCGTAGGGCATTGAATATGACACGGCGGGTATTTTAAGTACAAAATTAATAAAATTGTTTCATTTGTTTGGTCTGTGGAGTAGCAGCAGATTAACGTTAGAAAATTTCGTTCTGTCGTCATGTAATATAAATTAATGCAAGCATTCCGTTACATTTAGTATTTCCGGCAAGTCACGTACTACGTCATATTAACATCAAACGTTTAAATTTAATAAAAAACAAAAGCCTCAGCAAAATTTTAAAAAAATTCAAGATGGCGGCGGATGTTCAAATTTAATTAACGTCAAAGCCAGCGAAAATGTGCATCTGACTGCAAATCACGAAACCAGTGCGTGCTACGACCGGACCGACAGTTTTTTTTTGCCCTTTCGCCGGAAGCGACGACAGACTGACAGCATTCGCGCGTCCAATTTCTCCGCTGTCACCACATTCACATCCCCTCGGCCAGCCATCAACTAACCCCACCCCCCAGCCAACTCCCTCTCCAATCCACCAGTCACCCGGCGGGCAATACGGCACGACCGCGGTTATCAGCTGATCGATGGAAAACCTCGCAGCAGTTTCTAATTAAATAGAAACGCGGCTAGGGCGGCAGGATGACTGTAAGGGAGGGTGAGGGGCAGGACTAGGCTGGTCGTAATACGACACGAACAGCCTCAGTAGCTTCCGCCCGCCAATAAATCCGACAACGACGTGCGGTCGTTTAGAAGGCTCGTGTCCTACATCGTCATGTCGTCGCAGTGTGCTCTGGGAGACGGCGGCATTCTGACGTTATTGTCGGTTATATATATATATATATATATATATATATATATATATATATATATATATATAGGTATAGATAGGTATATATAACAGGAGTGAATTTGGATACACATGTGGGATGAATCTGTAATATTTTCATACAATATTTATTTTCTGTGTGCGGGTAAACAATAAAGTAATTTTATGGTTTACATTTTAAATTTAGAATCTGTCGTTTGTGTGTGTGTCGATTATTTTGTGTGCTCTCTCTCTCTCTCTCTCTCTCTCTCTCTCGTGTGTGTGGCGTGTGTGTGTTGTGTGTGTGTGTGTACGTGGAGCAGTTTTGGTAGATACGGCGCAAGGTAAACATACAAAAGTCGAGGTTGATATATCTTTTTTAACATGCCACGTTTAATGCCATGATTGCTAAAGGGCTTGTTCCTTAAATTTTTTTTCAGACTGGTGCCAATGTCGAATGTTTTTTTTTTTAACCAAAAGCTTTGAAAATTTTTTAAGCAATGTGTAGTCACACGATGCACAATACTGTGGCAGTGGTTTTATAAAAATAATGTACCATTCATCAGCAAAAAAAATTGCTTTATTTTGGCGTATTTTCACGACAAAAAACGTAGTACTTTGGGTGAACGAAATCTAATATACCGTTCAGTACATTGCTATAAAAAATGTCAGCTACAAAGTACGACATATTAGTGTCAAATCTGTAGAGAAAAAATTTTATGAGTGTTAGGTAGCAATAAAAAATATTTTCGAAATTACTGCAAAACTAAGGAACAATACCTTAATTACGCTCTTTTTAAACTTGAATGAGAGCAGATGTAGCAAAATTGTCCCCCAGTGTTGTTAACAATAGTGTTTGATGTACTGTGAAATTTTATTGTATTTCTCCTGCTGTTTAATTAATTAACGTTAATTTCGTGGGACTGTTGACTAGCAGCTACGTGCGTTGCTCTTCAAACGTAACATAAACAACACCTTATGTAATTTAAGAATTAATTAACTCTAGCGTTTAACCATAAATAATGTAACTGTGATGCATTGGCTGATGTAAGTACCTCAAGGAGTAATTACATAAATAAATTGGTAGACATCCGAATTTCATTAATATTTCGCTGAAGCTGCGAGAAAGCCGTTTGCAAGTCCACTTAGTACACCTATTTGATAAAGATCAAAACAAAAAATAATTAAATTACTTAAAAGCATATACTCGGTCACTGAAAGCAGCCGACAAAATTTAATTAGTTTTATACTTTGGAAATAAGATATTAGTTACTGTATTTGGAACTGTAATACGTCCTCGATACACGACAGGACCGGTAAACTTCACATTCGTACATCTTTCTTTATTATCGTCGCCCGCACAGATGTAACCGTCTCTAGCTTCCTTAAGTGAAACAGCAAATAGCAGTAAATACCCTCACTAAACCTGTCAAGTGCCTCCCAGACTAGGTAAATAACCCTCGTGCTCCGAGAGGACGCGTAGAGATTACGACGACGTCCCCTGAGAGATAGGCTGCCATGTCTCACACAGCAGAGGGGAACCAAACTCTGTATGGAAAGGTACGGTGTCGAGCGGACAACTGGAATAATCAATCGTCAATAAAATCTGAACTACACATCAAAATTCGATGAGATTATTTTTTCCGAAAAAAATATTTAGTTAGCGGACATTTATTTATACAGAAATATGCGGAAGTATGCTTTACTTTCGAGTAAAATATTAAAAACTGTTTTTAGAAAAATAAGGGCTTGAAACCACAACATTTACATAAATGGAAAACTGGCATGTTTATAATTTTAATATGATAATATCTAAGTCTCTATAATAACCGAGTTTCAAAAATACTCGCGTTTCGATTTGAAAAAAAAAAAATACTATCCGAAAATCTTTGCGTACTTAAAACGCGTTGCAATGCGTTTATTTACGTTATGCGCTCACCTAGGTATAGATATTTCGTATTACAGATTTACATCAATATTCTGATATAATTCGGCACCTCCCGAGCATGCTTGGTCTTGCACCATTCACATAACTTACCTTTATATAGAATATGTACCGTAGTTTTATTTAACATAGTAACTCATAGCGCTCGCAAAGCTCTTTACGTAATATATAACTTATCCAAGATAGCAAAACAAACACACAGACATGCTTACATTCACATATTAAAATAATATCCTCATATGAATGCAAATTGCAAACATACTTATTCAAATGAAATACAATCATTAAATAATCAAATAACACGATCTTAGTAAGAATTATTGAAATCAATAAATAATTATCTGCGTGACGAATCGCTACACGGACTACCATACATAAAAATGTCCTAATCGGATGTATGAGAAACTCGGATAGAAAAGTGCACTGAACTTTGCTGCAGATCTTCCATCAATAAAATTATATGGTCAGTGATAAAAATGGATCGATGGGAACCTTGAACGACAGTTCAGTGCTTGACTCGTTGAGGCGATGCGGCATTTGATACACGCTTCAAGGTCGCCCTTAGAGCTCCGTCATATCTGAGCCTCTATCGCGCTGGTAGGCCACGCCATTAGTAACTAAAATACGAAGAAATTAATTACATTGCCTACAAGGAATCCCATTATGTATTTAAAGGAATAAAAATTCCGATAACTACTCAATTTAACTTTTGCAGTCAGCTGTATTTATAATTAACAAGTAACACCTGTACAGGCACACAATGAACGTTTCAAGAACGATTTTATTTTACGTAAAAATCAGGAGTCTGATCATGCTGTTCGCTAGTTTCTAAGCTTGACACCTTATCAGTAGAGGCACGAGTATTTCGCGTATTCATCTGGCAACAGCCTATACTTCTCAGACCTATACACACACTGGCCAAAGTCAAATATATATTGGCTTCTAACCGTAACACGTGTTACCACCACGACTTGTTTTCTTATTTATCACTGGCTTGCAGTCGTCAAAGATGTGTTGAAATATGTGTCGTCTAATCATAGAAGGAGTAATGAAGTATACAATATTGGCGTTCAACCTGACCTAGAATCAATACGCGAAATAATCTTGCCTCTACTTATCAGACGTACGTGTACATTTTGGTATGTATGTATGTATTAACAATATTACAATCAAGATATCATCAACTATCCACATAGTGACAAACTGTTTTATTGTGGACATACTCCATTGCAATGTTATGTCGATCCAAAAATCTTAGAAAGATACTAAGAACAAACAAACAACTAAATACGAAAAATAAAAAGAGAAAACGAGCCGAGTTGGCTGTAGTCAACACATCCATAAACAAAAACAACAGAACATGAAAGATCCCATAAGGAATTAGTCAACAGCAAATAAAGGGGGAAAAATGAAAAACAACCAAATTATTTCTTTTTTAATTTTTGGTTGTTTATCGTTTATTCCCTTTATTTGTTGTTAACTAATTCCTTATGGGATCTTTCGTGTTCTGTTGTTTTGGTTTATGGTTGTGTTGACTACAGTCAACCTGGCTTCTTTTTTCTTTTTTTCGTATTTAGTTCTTTGTTTTTTCTTAGTCTCTTCCTAAGGTTTTTGGGACGACATAACATTGCAATGGCGTATGTCCACAATAATACAGTTTGTAATTCTGCCCCATTGCAAGAAACATTCAAAGACATTATCCACATAGTCGAAGTGTAGTTACAAGTTCGAATTTCGTGTAAGACATCATTAAGGGCGCTGCCTATCACACGCTTAAATTACGTTGCAGGGTGTAACGATGCGACTGCACGCCGGTTCAGTGTCTTGCGGTAGAGGCGATACCGCACCAGATGTGCCGGACAACATCGCCCCTAGCGCCGTGCCTCACTCACTCAAAAAACATAGCATGAAGTGGGCGTCTTAATGTAACATTATATGGTACAATTAAAACACGTATCGCTCTCCAGTTATAAGTATTGCATGTAAACTATGGACGTTAACAAGAACGAATTTCACGGAATGTAAGGAAAATTAGTAGGTGCCTACGTTACACGCTTCACGTTAAAGATGTTCAGCGGATTGAGGGCACTCTTTTTTTTGGGGGGGGGGTTGGGGGGGATAGATATAAGAAAAATATAACAAAAAAATAAAAAGTAAAAACAATCTGAACATAATTCACTTTACTGAACAATTTCAAGTGGCACAGTGTCTTAACACGGTCAATGAATACAGTATGAACGTATCACACAATGGTGATAAGTAGGCGGAAGATTCGCGAAAAGATTTTTGCAGCACTTTGTTTCAGTGTCTTATGTGTACACCTGCATCTTTGCTGTGTGGTCAGTGATTGGATGCCGCAACATACAACATCTGGAGGTTAAACCCGCAAATCACAGACGTGTTGTGTCACAGTTATCCATGTACTGAATGGCACAGTCAAGTGAATAATATAATAACTCTGCACAAAAACGCTCTGCCAATAATCATGAAGTTAAGCTGCAGGTGTGCACGTAAGACACTGAAACAAAGTAGGACAAAAATCTTTTCGCGAAAATTCGCTCCCTAGTTTTGAAACAAGCTTTAGGTATGATGGAGTAGGTATAGGCTGGTAGGTATAACTATGTATGCTGGGACTGATAACTTTGTCGGTAAGGTCATCACAGAAGGAAACCAAGAACCACGAGATAGGGGAAGCAGCCATGGCCTGTATCAAAGAACCATTTCATCATTCGCCTGGTTTAATTTGAGGAAGTCTTGGAAAGCCACAACCTGGATAGCCACATCGGGTATCGAACCTTTCTACCCCCTTTCCCCCTAACATCTCGTTTAGAGTTCAGAGAGATTCACTGCCTTGCTTCACTCGGTCAAGCTCATACGGAAGATTCGTACGATTAATTTTGTAGGAGTTCAGAAACGATCAGAAGATTTCCCATGGAGCTGGAGAAAGAGAAAGAGAGAGCGAGAGGGAGAATATTTCTAGAAAGTAACCGTACAGGTAGATTATTCATGGTAAAGTCAGCACTTAAAAAGACTGGTAGTTTTATTTCCTTTCAGCCAATTAGAATCTTTCTGCAATTTGTTAATGAAAACATTACAGTGCAGGTAATAAACATAACGCGTACACTAAATATAGAGTTAAGCCAAAGAATAAGAATACAATAAAAATATTTTTGTTTTTGACAAGGTGGTTTTCAAAAATGATTTCTTCCCTCCACGAACTCGCTATACCTTATGTGTATACACACTGATGCACTATCCGTACCTAAGTCGTACTAACGGTATTTCCTAAAATTAAATATGTTGTGGCAATATACATATGTTCCATTATTAGTGGTCGTAAATCACATAGATGGTAAAGAACGCAAAAATACGCGCTATCCGTTAGTGAGAATTTGTCCGTAAATTACAAACTGCAAATTTGCAGAAGCAAACATTAGTGCGCACATTTTAATTCCGCGCACTTGTCCTCTCAGCCAATAGATTGGCGCCTTAGAGCACGCGACATTCAAATCTGCACTCTAAATGTTTGCCCTGCAACCGCTCACAAACAAAGGTTTATTTTTGCATTCCCTACTATACAAGTGATTTACGACCACTTACTGAGTAAATTTAAGCAATGAGCAGGTATCTAAATAATATTATAAGTTAGAGTTTTATAATATTTAGAATACTGAAAGGTCGATTACATTTGAGTATATTTTAGAAGTGCTGTATTTAAATAGGTAAATACACGAAACTATAGGCGTTTCCGGATAAAGTGACTTTTCAAGAAAGCCCTGCTAAATTTATGTTTTCAACATAACGGCTAACAAAGGAACACGTCTAACCTCTCTAGACACGTCACTTAATGTTTGCGCGTGTAAAATAAATTGAGCAGTTGGTAGGAACCTCTTTAGTTTGATGAAAGAAAGTTTATTAATTAAATAAAAAATGATCAAATATGTATACTTCAGTTGCTTTTATTTCAGTATTGTTGCATAAGAAAATACATGGAACGACATTCGACAATCTGCAACCACCCACACAACGAGTAAGGTAAACTATTGTTAATGTTAAATTATTTGCGGTAAAATCTAGTGATTTTTTTCAAAAGTTAAATCTTTAGTGCTCATTTTATCTTGAACGGCCTATACATTCGGTTATACCCGACCTACCATACAAGGAGCAAGGGAACTGTTGCTAATGGTGTATTATATGCAGTAACGGCTAGTGTTTTTTTTTTTTTTTCAAAGGTTAAATCTTTAGAGCTCACTTTATCACGAACGACTCCTAACGGTGTGAAATCCGGCGGGGTTGTGACTTGAGCCACCCCCACCTCCTCACCCTGCCGTCCCCTCGGTCGACGGCACGAGGCTAACGACGAGCCGTTGATTACCTGCGATACAGCGGCGTCGCGAAAGAAGCAATTAAGATGCTAATTTTCACTCTCTAATTACCAGGCTGACAAAGCAATTTGCCGTGCCGCCGCGACCAACTGACGGGCGCACCTAGACAACAGCGAATTTGTCGCGGGCCCGGAGATTCGTGACGTTGTTTGAGCTTCACGTTGGCGACGTAAACAATTAGTCTGCGTTCTGCGTAGCGTTGGCTGATTTGGGTCGAATCCGAATGACGTGGTAACATATAGTTTGGCTCGTATGTGTTCGTAGCAAGGGAAACGCTGGGGTGGTCGAGTTAGAGATTTTGGTCAGCGCTCAACATCGAGGTCTTAAGCGCTGGTGAGAAGTGACGTGAGATGAGTATGAAGCAGCACCGAAATGAAGGGGCGGGGGAAACTGGAGATCCCCGAGAAAACCCGCCGACCAACGGCACCGTCCGGCACGATTCCTACATGCGAAAATCCGGGGACCGACCCCGCCGGGAATCGAACCCGTATTGCTTTAGTGGGAGGCGCTGGGGTGGTCGAGAAAAGCGATAATGTGAGGTATACGGATGGGCGTACTTAGACATTTTTATCTTCGGTAGTAAGTGGGGCAGTTGTTTAAACTTTCAACTAGAAGGCAATGTTAATATATGTGTAATGTTCTCGAATGCTGATACAGTATATATTTTCCCCCAATTACAATAGTCACTACTGTGTTTTATAAAAGTTAATATGAAATAACATGCAAAATGTTATATTTGTTCTATACGTTCTTTACATCATTAATCAAATTACGATAAAACATAATTTTTTTGTGCGTGCGTCCGCGAAGGTTGTAAATAATAGCCGTTGGTCGGCGGGTTTTCTCGGGGACCTCCTGTTTCCCCGCGCCCTTCATTTCCGTGCTGCTCCATACTCACATCATATCACCCCTCACCAGCGCTTAAGATCTTGATGTTAAGCGCTGATCAAAATATCTTGCTCATTAAATCTGCTAGATTAGGAGCTTAACTTAATGTATTTTTTTATTATTTGTTTTTAGCGCTTAGAAAGAGAAATGTGAGAACTGCGACAGTGAAAGGTTTTCTATTTAATTTTCGCTACAGTAAGTACGTAACACATAATTACTAACGCACCAATATCTCGGTATTAGCCACGCAAATTATTTACAGTACTACTATTATGTTTCAGACATATTCATTTTACGCTACCTTAACATGTTAGAAGTCATGCCTAAAATAAATGGGGGAAAAAAATCTCATAAAAATTATAAACGCAAACATTAAACGATTCTTACTTCTTCCTACGAATCAAAAGAGGTGCTAAACTTGAATAGTCTAATGTGCAGCTACAGCCGATTCTTTACCCGTTTTATTTCTATGAAACTCCTGGGAGAAATATCACTGCATGTTGTTTGTTTCTTATTGTCAAGCAGAAGTTGTCGGTCAAAAACATACGTTTAAAAAATCTAGGCATTTAATTTAAAGCTTTATTTTTATTTTATGACGTTAATACATTCAAGTTAATGTATATTTATATCACACATATGCATACAATTTTAAGTATCAATATCTTCGTAAATGTCTTCTTAAGAGATTATCAGTTAATTAACCTATACCCAATAGCTACTGTAAGATAAAACAACGAACTAAAATCAGTATCTACCAATACACACGCAACTCCACACAAACACATGCATTTGTTATATATATATATATATATATATATATATATATATATATATATATATATATAATTTTATAAGATCAAAACTTCGTCACAATTTGAGTTTGAAACAAAAAAAATCTGCTAAAAAAATATTAAAAAAACCATGGTAATGAAAATTTCTGTCCACCGCGCCCTTACAGCACCACCTTATTTACAAAGACGAAGTCACGTAACGTAAATGTGGTAATATGTCAGTGAAGTCGAATCAAATGTGATGACAGAGATGCTGCAGAAATAGTGTTCTGGTAGAGAGCTAACTTATACGAGAGTTACTTTCTTATCCAAACATGGCGTCCTAAACCACAGGGAGCAAGTATCGACCTCGAAGTAGACCCTGGACGCCACACGATACGTTGCTGCTTATCTTTGCTGCTCGCCTCCAAGTCCTGTTTGCCCCCAAACCTCCAGGGACTTCCGGAGATTATAGCAGGAAGAAGCTGCGTGCGCCGTCAGTTTTTATCACGAGTTAAAACTTGCACAGGATTCCCTGCGGTATACGGTAGCCAGCAGAGAGGCTGGCGTCCAATCTATGGAATCGAGTAAATTGTTTGCCTCTCTCAGAGGTTATGATCATACAGCTGAATACATAAGTGACTATGGATCTGCAATTCTTTTTAATTATTCATGATGGAACATTTTTTGTCAGCACCAAACATGAAAATAAATAATTTACAACAGGGAAAATTCCTAGAAAAAGCTTTTAATATTCACCTCATTCTTTCACATTATTTCGGCACTGAATGCAGCCAGGCAAAGCAATAGCTCCGTGAACATTGTAATCTTCGAATTATTCAGCATTAAAAATGTAATATTTTGAAACGCCACCACAAACGTTGAAAACGCGTTCTTATTGGCGTACACATTTATGACGTAGTCTTACTGGTTTTGGTTAGCCACCGCACGCCAGGCACTATTTATTGTGTGTATTGGAATTTTTCAACGACTAAATAAACTAATCAAATTTAGCGACCACTGCTACGTAAAAGTTAATTCTGGGAATTCACCCGTTTTTTTAGGCATGCGTGGTTGTAGATTTGGTAGCCAACAGCGAAGATTTATTTCACTTGAGTTGATTTTAAAGGAGTGAGTACAGCAATGTATTAGTAGGCCTAGCTCTCACACATTTCGACGTTTTAGTTATAGGTTTGGGTTTATGTAAATATAATTTAATTTCCAAAGAGATAATAACTTACTACGAATTCAGTTTAATGTTTCAGATCCGATATAATATAATCATAAGTTTAGGTTTTAAAGGTCAGACGAAAGAAGTTCACACGCGTACAAAAAGTGAACCTACCGAGTTAATATTTGGAATGCATTTAACCAAACCTGGCACTGACTGTGATCGACATTCTAGTTGCACGAATCGGTAAAATAATGTGGCAGATCAATAATTTAATTACAAGTACATTTTTTTGTCCCAATAATGTTTACGTTTCTCGTGAACGACATCGAGACAGCTGTGCTGCCATCTCGGGGCAAGTTTCGCAAGACCCCGCTCACCCCTCGAATAATCGACCAATCACGGGTGCCTTGAACTCGCCTATTGGCTAATGACGTTGTCACATCCAGTGAAACAGCCAAAACACTACAGCTGTAGAGATTTCGTCGCAAACTGCACGCTATTGGTTGCAATTTTTAACTTAAAATAACTTATATATTTTATGCTAACCGTGTCATGTTGTACATAATACAGCATTGCACATGTATACTGTATTTTTGTCGTTAATAGCAGACAATTAGGTCTCTTCTTGAAGCTTAAACCATGCAGTCCGCCTTGATTTATCAAACGGCGCTAAAGTTAAGATTTTATTCCGAGTAAATTGAATTTTATTGCTGCAAAACGAACTATTATCCACATGTATACTCTTCGAAGTTCAAGCCATACTCGATTTTACCGCATAAACTACTTTATTTAACACAATTTCACGACTTGTTTGTGTGTTACGTACATTAACATGTACAGAGTGTTTCGATTCAACACAGAACTGGCAAGTGGGCTGCCTACCCACCCGCAACCGGCTTGAATTCTGCTCGCGGCGCGCTAGCGACGGAGCTACGTTCGATTTCACTGGTTGCCGCCTTCTTACGCAGCATTCTAAACGGTTTAACTCTTTCAACATATATTTACACAGACTTTGGAATATGTTTCAAC